>BPLR01019134.1:0-64329 GCA_021605095.1 Caerostris extrusa | reverse complement strand
TTTTTATAAGATAAATTTTTTTCATATTAAGTTTTGAGAGAGGGGGATGGGGGATAATGAAGAAATTCAATTTTAACAGATACTATAAATGATTAATTAAAATATTTTTTGCATCCCCAATTATCTTTTTCACACTAATTATAAACTGATTATCAAGAAGTATTTATGGATGAAACAATACGCATTCTGAGTGCCGCATTCGATTATTCCATGGAATAAATGGATTTCTTTGCCTCGAACAATGTCCTTTGCCTGTAAAGCGTGTGGTGGTCCTGAAAGACTTTAATTAATAAATGTTTCTGGACTTTTAAATCCAGGCTGCCTTTTTTCCTCGATTCAGACAAAAGCAAAATAATGAAGCAACAGCTCCTTTGCAGGAATTTCCGGCGGAACGGGTTTCGAACTTTTACAAACAGCTTCCTGTTACTGTTCGGCGTGAAAACAATGGGTTAATTAAAATATGACTATCTTTAAACTCTGTTATATATTTGAACTTTAACGATAAAGCATCATGCTGGCGTTTGCCGTGTGATTTAGGAATAGTTGTGATGTCGAAAATTTTTCATCGGTGTTGCAAAGATCTTTTAATATTTCTTGAATATAACAATGAATTTATTTTAAATAATTCATTAGACTAAACTATTGAATGATCGGAATTTTTGAAATTGAATTCGTGCCTTGCATTCAATATGTTTGGGCAACAATAATGTTTAGTATTGTGTTATTTGAGGATAAATATAACAGAATATATATATGCTCTGGCTTTCAGTGTTACAGAAATGTTGCTACTAGAATGTTTGCAGTGGTTTGAAATCTACTTTAAACAGTAGGTCCCGGTCTAATATGGCTGTATAGCATTATCCGTAGAGCTGACAACCTTACTCCGGAAAAAATGTTAAATTATGTGTTATTATTAATGAAAAATTAAAATTAAAGATTATTTGTTATGTTAAATTGTCAGAATTATACTTCAAATGTTAAAATAACAGAAAGTCCCTAAATGTTTGTTACTTTTGGTTGGTTTAACATTTGAAGCTGTTTTGATGTAATCTTCCCAGAGTACTTAAGTTTTTGCAAAATAATAGTTATAGCATAAACATGCAATGCAAATCGAACCTCTAATTTTTGCATCTTAATTAAAAATGTAAATAAACTTTCAATGAAACTTTTTTATTTATCCTTAGGAGTATTATTATTTTATTTTTAATTATTATAATTGTGCTTTATTTTATTGTACGCTCAATATTTAAAGTTATATGAAAATTAATCTATTTACTATTTACGAGAACAGTTACATTAGGTTGAAATAAATAATTTTAATTGAAGGACTTTCCTATTTGATAAATTATTCAAATTCATTGACTGTAGTAATTTAAATTTTGTAGCAACTCGTATTACCTCTTTTCCAAAACGAATAATTAAAAGAAGGATGATTAACGAAATTGGGTGAGGTTATAATGAAAGCTCGTACAAATGTAAAACTTTGTTCTCATTTATTTTATATGTTCATTATCAAAATTTCTTAAATATTGACGGAGCTTTACTGATTCACTGAAACTTATTATACTAAATCAAAAGTAAAATGTTTTTATTAGAAAATTTGAACAAATTAGTGAAACAAATTACTGAAATTATTTTTAGTTTCATTATTTTAAAGAACCGAAAGTTAATGATGTAATTAGAAAACATATTTCTTTTTTTTTTTTTATTTATTTTCTAACAATGTAGTAAACCTTTATTTTTTTTAATTTACCTTTAAATAAATTATTAAAAAATCAAAAACATACTGCACAACAATAAAAATATAAAATTAAAATTAAATAAATAATGCATGCTAATTAACAATAAATCTATTTCACTTATAACCTCAATATGTAATCTAGAGCATATGCTAAAGTAGTAGTAAAACAAAGTTCTTTCATTTGTAGCTGGCTGTTCAAAAATGCTTTGATAGCCAAATTGATTTAGCGGAGATTAGACAGAATGTCTCGCATTGATAATTCTATTGCCATATTGAGGTTATATGTGAAAAGTAGATTTCTTGTTAATTTTTATTTTGTTAATTAGCATGGATTATTTATATAATTTTAATTTTATATTTTTAATGCTGTGCTGTAAAGTTTTTGAATAGGGGTTTTCCAAATTTTTGTTGCAAGTAGTAAAAAAATGCAAAGAATGAAATCTCCCGGGAAGACATTATTCTTTTCATTATTTAATTTTTTTTTTTTTATGTAGAGCAATATTGGCAGCGGCCGAAGTGGTATTCTAATTATATAAATATTTCAGACGGTTGTTGACAAATACATCCATATTGAAAATTATAAATGAAGATTCATATAATTTAATTATGTAGTATTTTAATGAAGTAATCACAATTAAAATTATAATGTAAATAAAAAAATGCAATAGTGCCACGTTAAATTTTCAGATCAATATTGTTTATATTAAAAGAGGACGTTTAACGAGATATTTCATCTAAAATATTCATTAAATCAGAAAATATTATGGCAAAGCATTGCAATATTTTTAACGAGATTCTAGTTATTTAAATTAAAATCTTTCAGTATCCAATTTTAATAAATTAAAATGTTTATTACATATTGATGTCATATATGACAATGAGTGTTATTTGAAATATACTGAAATTAAGTTTGAAATCATGAAATCTGAAATTTGAAATCAAGTTTGAAGTTTGCAATCAAGTCTCACAATCTCATTAAAAGACTTGTATATATCTCTAAATAATTTAAGAGATTAAAAGAGTAACCATAATAAATTTCCACAAATCTAAAAATTCTTGAAATTTTTTACAAGCACTGAATCAATATTTTTATGGACTCAAATAAATCATTGGGCTCATCATTATCCTTATCTGAAGCTTAAATCCTTACATCCATAATAACAATATATATATATACATTCTATCATAATTATGTACCCTTTTCAGTTACTTTATGAACAAAAAAATTACAAAAGTAGAAGTAAAAAAACAACCCAGGAGACTTGGAAGGAAGAAACAATTTCATTTTATTTCCAGTCATCAACAACAACAAACTAGATGCACTTAAACACATCTGATTCTCATAGTACCTGACAGAGTCCGCCTATCCTTTTTGATCTTCGCAAATCATAAAGAATCATTGACGAAAAGAGAATATCCCTTCTACAACGAAAACTACGTGAAAAGAGTCAGATACAAAAAAAAAAAAAAAATAGAAAGCAATCAGTTTAGATGCACTTTAGCCATCTTTTTTTTTTTATCATCCAGTTTTGTTTTACTTTTTTTTCCACCACTTGCTTCACAACCTTGTTTCATTTATATATCCGCCATTTTGTTTTTTGGATTCTTTTTCTTAATACGTGACTTTTTTTGCCGTGATCCTTTTTTTTTTTTTTGTGTTGTTTTTCTGCTCCAGTATTAAGAAAGGAGATTTAAGGAAATACCATTAGAAGGCATCTTACCGAAGTTATTTGTTAGGACCACGTTAAAGGGTTTGTGATTACTTCGTTCCACTAAAAGTTTTCGCTTTTCGACGGCTTGGCTACCGCCATGCATCTTTTATGTTTCACCACATAAGGCATCGAAGTTTTTGTTTATATGATGGGTTTGGTGGTAAACAAACGAAAAAAAAAATTGCATTTTCTGTTCAAGCAAGTAAATGGGTTTTTTTTTTTTGTGCTGGAGTAAGTTTTTAAATAAAAAAAAAAATTTGTTACACGCTTCACGACGTGTTACATTTGGCTGATGAAATTAATTATCACAGAAGTTCTTTATTCTACGAAACTGCTCAACTGGAAATGATTCCAAATCTCAAAAGTGTGACGTTAATCAAGGGAATGGGAAGAATTTCTGAGATTTCTAAGAAAGCGTTTCTTTTCATATGCTTGATTGCGGTGTAAACATTAATTTTCGAAACTTCTTGAAAGCTTTTATGAAGAGGGATTGTGATGAAACTGGAAAATGGTGACTAGGATAGTCTCAAAGATGCATTAGTGTTTATTCGCACAATAAGTGGTTGAGTTTAAAAATAGACGAAAAGAAATTATTTTTAGAGCCTATTCCTGAATAAGATTCAAATGATTGTTTTATATCGTATGCATATTACAAACTTTTTTTGGTACATCAAGAAGAAATTTTTATCACAAAAATTAATTATGGAATTAATCAAATACAAATCTTGCTTAGTGATAGTACATTCAAGGTCTAATGGCCGAGTGATTATCGCTCTGGTGCTCTGTGCCATAGCTTTTGTGTTCGAGCCCCGGCGGTTGCCATGGATGTTTGTAGTGGTTCGGTATCCACTTTAAGCCATAGGTCCCGGTTTAATATGACTGTAGAACGTTTGGGTAGAGCTGACAACCCGACCTCGCAAAAAGTCACATCATGGTTTGGTTTGTCGCTCTACGGTCATTTTGTGCACACGACTGCTAAACAGACCGGGATTTCAGTACAAAGTTGATTCCGATCCAGTAACAAACATCCACGCAGTGCCAGGATTCGAACCTGTTTCTTGTAGTACCAAAAAGGCAGAGCGCTAGTAATTGGCCATCATCCCGCCAGCTTGACGGAGCCAAGTGAGACTTCTACCTACAGGTGCTCCAACACAACAAAAGCTTCCCCTTTTCCTTCCTTCCATGAGAACACACGAGCTTATGGGCTTAGTCTGGATGTTGTTGTCTATCAAGTGGGATAATGATAAACAACAACAACAACAACATTCAATCTTAAATATAAGGCCCGTGCATTCGATTCTGCTAGGTGAAATGTGTTTTAGTGGCAATTACAACCTAAGGAATGATGATTTTAAGCCCCTTTCCAGGATCAACTCCAAATTTTGCGAATTTTTCCAAACCACGCCATCATGTCCCATACAGTTTTTAGCAAACATAATGTCCACGGTGTAATGCCATTAATGTCCACATTAAATTTAACATATTGTGCAGCACGGCGACCCCTAGTGAACATTTATATTGCATGACACTTTCACTTTTGTGCATGCAGCAAATCATTAGATTTTTTTTTCATTAACCCTTATCAATTATTTGTTCTTAAACGTTGAAATTGTGGGGCCTGAATGGCCAAGTGGCTAGTGCTCTGGCGTTCTGTATCACAGGTTTCGGATTCGAGTCCTGGCGATGCCCTGAATATTTGTAGTAGCTCAGAATTCACTTCAAACCGTTGGGCCCGATCTAACAGGATCAAAGAGCGTTGCGGTGGTATTGTCACTCAGCGTCCGTAATTTATCTTCAAGCTACACACACACTTTCCGGATAGTGCTAAGTGAGGAACGTCGCTGAAGCACTTGCCTTATGGCATCCGAGACAACTGTTTAAGTGTTTACCAGCTCCATTAAAAAAATTGAAACTGTCCTTTTTAATCGGTGTTGAACATCTGTGTTGAACGTTATATTTCCTATATTGTGCTGTACAGCGCCCTTATTGAACATTTTTGAATTTTCATTTATTCCACGCATCACTTTTGGTGTGATTAGTATCACCTGCAGTAAATAAATAGGGGAAATACAATTATAAATTCTCCTTCATTGAAGCAGCAGACTTATGGCGGACGGACCAATGCCGTTTGGTCCGCCGTAACCCACCAGTCCTATTACACCGAGACCTACCTACGTTTTAAAGTGGACTCGAACCAACGTCCCGACTCGAAC
This sequence comes from Caerostris extrusa, assembly GCA_021605095.1. Taxonomy (NCBI): domain Eukaryota; kingdom Metazoa; phylum Arthropoda; class Arachnida; order Araneae; family Araneidae; genus Caerostris; species Caerostris extrusa. The sequence continues at coordinate 58,663 of BPLR01019134.1, read as the reverse complement.
CGAAACCTCAGTGAGCCCAAGTCACTCGGCCATCTGGCCTACACTATATACATTTAAAGCAGTGAGACATGATTTAGGAAATGCAAAATCTGGCAATTAATACAATTAAAAATATTCGGAAGACAATTTACGCAGATCTTTTGATCCAATTGTATAAAAGGTCAGTTATTATTTTTTGAATCCAACTAATATATTTCTCTATTGGCTTGATAATATATATATATATATTAGTAAGATAATGATTTTTAAAATTATTATCTATTTACTGTTATCATTTTGAATGCAAATGCGTTGTCGTCTTCAAATGAATTTTTAAATAAGTATTTCAAATAAAAAATATCTTACAAAGTATTGTATTAAAAGGCTTCAGAATATTTAATTTAGTTCTTGTTCTTGTTTAAAGTATTTATTAAAAACTTAAATCATACATTATTAACAATTAGAAAAAAATCTATTATTTTATTAGTATGGAAAATCTAAACAATTTAAAATCGTTTATTTATGGTAGGAATACTTCAGATATGATCCAATAAATTATTACCACTATATTTATATTAAATATTTATAACCAAAATGAAAACCTAACAAAACATCTCAAAATGTTTATGTTTCTTATTCATAAAAACATTAATGTATAATGAATAAGAAACATAAACATTTGAGTTCTCTTATAACAAAAAATATATATGAGGCCAAAATAATCTTTTTGAATATATTTATGGCTAATGGAAAACGAAATTAAATTATCTTAACAAAAAATCCCAATTTTATTAGTATTTATTATTCACTTTTAATGTATTTCTATGCATACGGTTGCAAAGATATTTTGTGCTACGGTACTAAATATCATTACTAAAAAGTATTATATTTCTTATTTAACATAGTTGCTTTAAATTTTGGGACTTTAATAGTGCAGTATTTTAGAAACTGACTTTTAGAAAATTTTCAATAAAACTTGGAAATAGTTACAATATTATAACTAAATTTAACTATGCGATGTAAAATTCTATTAACATAGGAAATTTTTAGATTAATGGATAAAAATAACGTAGTGGATAATGGAAACTTAACTAGAACTCGGCAATATCAGTTATTCTTTTCAAAAAGGAAATACAGATAAATCAACATATGGTGGTAACAATGGCCTGATAATTAATTTGATAAAGATTCAATGTCAGAATAGTATAATCTACGATTTCCTTTTTGCCAGTTCTTTTGGGGTGAAAAAATTTTTTCTAACCTTTTGTTTTCCTCATTTCTGTTCCTCTTATCAAAAGCCCAACACAAACAGGAATAAGAGAGGCCTCTTTCAGAATAAATGTAACACAATCTAAAAATAAATGTATTTGTTTCGAAATTCGCATTATTCTTGCTAATAGATCAAAGGTGGAACTTTATCCAGTGTGAATTATTAAAATAAAAGAATAGATAGCGTGTTTACAAATGTTTTGTCTTAGTGATCATTTGTTCATTTTTTTCAAATGGAAATAATGTTTCAGCAATTGTTTCTAGATGTATTAAACTGATTTAGAGTTTATTCATCAGCTTATTTTTAGGTAGAAATTTTAGATTAATTTTTATTAGATAAACATTATAAATTTAGAAAATCTATTCTATAAATATGTGAATACAATTTACATTATACAAGAAAATCTATGGATAAGTTTCTTCCTTTTCATGAAAAATCCTTATGGTAATCGCAGGACATCATGTTAAGGATAATTTAGCACTATGATAAGTGAATAATTTAATTCATATTAAAGAATCGAATAGATTTTGTAATACATATGGTTGCTTCCATGGCATGTATTAAAAAATATGTTTATTTAGAACACTTTATTAAAAATATTTGGATAAAATCTCAGAATAGGGGCCGTTAGAATTTGGCATCAAAGATTATTTTCCCCAAAATCGGGTTGCAATTGAAATGAACTACAAAGTACATGAAATCAGGATTATCACATTTGATGACTTATCGCTCAGTTAGCGCCATAAAAATATCGCCAAATCCCAAAGTCACCTGTTTTGAGATTTACCCAATATTTGCTTAACATGCATCGAAACAGATCTTTAGGGCCTGGTGGCTTAATAACAGTGCTCTGACGCTCGGTTTTACACGTTTTGGGTTCGAGTGCCGGAGCTGCCATGGATGTTTGTAGTAGTTCGAACTCCACTTTAAACCGTGTGTTCGGTCGGTAACCGGACTGTAGAGCGTAGGGCCGACAACCCTGATCCGAAAAAATAATATATGTTTTCTCGATATCTGCCAGCAGACAGATGGCCTTCGCCTGCCGCGGAGCTTGTTGATTTTTTTGTTTATTTTTTTAAAACAGATTTTTATATTATTCTTCAAATATGATTATTTCATTTTTATTCTTTTTTAAAATTAAATTGTATATGATAAGACAATTATTTGAAATGGGTTAAATTGAAGTTCAAATCTCTACTGTCTTGGATTAATGATTGCTCAATGCATGCCGTTATTTATTTATTCTAGTGATTGTTAGTTTTTTGTTAATTTATTTATATGAACTTTAAATATGTTGTTGGTGGGCTGTTTGTGAATGTATATTTATGTAAATTATGACAACAAATTAGGTTTCCTAAACTTCCAAGAATGCCTTGGTGCAGGCTGTTGACCTTTTGAAGAAGAAGAATCAACCATTTATGTTATTGCTCAAATTTGGTACTTTTAGTTTATTTTTTTAAAATTAAATTGTAAATGATAAGACAATTATTTAAAATGGTTAGGGATAAAATTTGAAATTAACCATAATAATTGTTTTCACGTATATTCAAAATTTTCATTCATTGATGAAAATATTAATATTCATTCTTATAATTTTTGTATAAATTTAAAGTAAAAGAAAATATTATAAAACTGTTAAAAATACGTTGTATATTTTAAAAATTAAATTGAGACATACTTAAATAAAATGAGAAATTATTTATTCTAAATTACCAATTTATTAATATCTATATTTTATAAATATTACTGTTTTTAATTTCTGAAATTAAGGATACGCTAAACGCCGAGATAAAATTTTGTTATTAATTTTTTTTAATAAATTAAAATAATTCAAAAATAAGTCCTGTTTCTATTGAGATGAAAATGAAAGACAAAAGAAGGAAAATGCTAAAACTAACGAAATAAAAGTTAATATGAAAGTAAAGTCAATTTCCTCCAAGAAAAACGAAGAAAAATATGCATATTAAAAAAAAAGAAAAGCAGATTGAAACTTGGTAATGTCATTTGGGAATTACCATATCAATGATATTACGCCATAAAACAGTCACTCTTTTCTATTCTCTCTTTCTTTCTCTGTGTTTCATTCGCTGAACTTTTTTTTCCCCATGATTTTTCCCTTTTTTTTCTTTTGGGGAAAAATAATTTTGCGGTGCGCCCTAATCCAATTACTTCTGGCCTCTCGGAGATTTATGTAAGTTTATTATAACAAATTTCCTTAGCATAATCTTATTATTGCAGTTCTTATTAAAATAATGCAATTATCATGGCCTGCCTAATCAACCGCAAATCTATACTTAGTAATATAACTGTTTGGCACGTTTATTAAAGAGATTTGCCTCTGAAAACCAATAGTGAAGAGGTTTGTTTCCAACAACAACATTGGCAATTTTTTCCTTCAACATATTCCCTTTCTAATTATTTGTCCTAACTTAAAATCTATAAGGACTGGCATTCCAGTTTTAAGTTAGATCGATAAAATCTCTATTCATTCAATAACACGAGCATTTAAATATGCAATTTTCACTGAAAATTATTCTAACATATTTATTGAAAATGTTATTTCGAAAAAGAAAAAGAAATTAAGAAATAAATTTTTTAATTTTTGATTAATTGAAATAGAAATCTACTTTAGAGAATAAGGAATGAATAACAAATAATAACTGGGCATCTATATTATAAATAAAGGGGACCTGTTGGCAGGAGTGGCTAGTGCTCTGGCGCTCGATACCACAGGTTCCGGGTTCGAATCCCGGTGATGCCATGGATGTTTGTAGTGGTTCGAAATCCACTTTAAACCGTAGGTCTCGGTCTAACATAATCGTAGAACGTTGCGGAGGTAGTGTTACGTCAGTGCAGCGCTTGACTTAAGGCATCCAAGACAATTGTCTAAGTGTTTGCAAGCTGCATTAGAGCAAAAAAAAAAAAAAAAAAAAAAAAAAAAAAAAAAAAAAAAAAAAAAACACTTAAATATGCTATTTTTTTACTTAACTAAATTTTCTCTACGCTATTTTCATTAACATATTTATAAAAAACGTTCTTCCAACAAAGAAAAAAATATTTTTAAGAAAATGAATTTTCTAATTTTTGGTTAATTAAAATAAAAATTTATTTTAACGAATAAAGAACGTAATAAATAATAGCTGTATATTATATTATATTATATTAAAAAATATTGTAGTGTTGTTGGTTTGAACGGGCCCTACGTTGGAGACCAGAATGTAGAGTTGCGGGTTGGTTTGATTTGGTTTGTCGCTCTACTGTCATCTTGTACACACGAAGGCTAAACAGACCGGGACCTACAGTTTAATGTGGATTCCGAACCACTACAAACATCCATGGCACGGCCGAGACTCGAACCCAAACCTGTGGTACCGAGTGCCAGAGATATAGCCACTTTGTCATCAGGCCCCCTGAATTGCGGATTGGAGCAACTCGATCGTAACTGGGTGTGGCTGAGTTGAAATATTTGAGGTACAGGTTGGGGAACTCACAGCTTTATTTATATGGAAGGTTTCTCCTTCTAAGTCGAAAACCCGACACTTAGGTACTTCCTCTAAGGGTGAGAGTCTGTAAGCCAACTATTACGCATTATTGTGTTGAATATATTTCCTCTCGAGATGAGAGATTACAAACTAAACATTTTCAACAGAAGCGCCGGTTGCGCTGTACTTCGTCTTGGGTGAAAGTCTCGAGGCCTACTGACCATTTCTCCTGAAAACGACAGGGGGCACTATTGCAGTGCGTAGGTGGTAGCATGGTTACAATTTATCAATAGTTAACAGTATATTATCAGTAGCATATCTTTTCCTAGATATAGAATAAATATGTTTAATTATGTTTATTACATAAGCTAATTTCGTTTTACCCTTAACGATTTTGCTATTACAAGTGCATTATATTAAATCTATATTTCTCATTGAAAAAGTCATATCTTACTGAAAGACATTTAAAACGTACAGAGATTATAACTATACTATGTAATGAGGATGTATCGATTATTGAGCACTTTAACTTGTAGACTTTTGCTTCTAGAATGGCAGCAATGTAACTGTTTTAATGTTTTCCACTCAAAAGTTATGTCGGAAATGTTTGAACCTTCCTTCTCCTCTTCTTGTGGCCAATGAAACCATTTTCGGCCTACGGATTTATGGTGGATTTATAGGCTGGATGCTTTTGGTTCAACTTTGCTTGTCGTGTTTTGAACAAGACCTCCCAATTCGGAAATCCAAATATTATTCATGAGATCGCCTCAACTGGCTAGTGCTCTGGCCCTAGGTACCACAGGTTTCGGGTTCCATTCCCGGTGTTGCCATGGATTTTGTAGTGGTTCGGTATCCACTTTAACCCGTAGGTCCCGGTCTCATTTGACCGTAGAGCGTAACAGAGCCCAATCAGACTTCTCCCCCCACATCATTCTTAAACTGTAATGGGGCAACTCAGTTCTAGGCCAGTGATGTGGTGTAGTAGTGGTAGTAGTAACAAAACAACAGGTAAAGTTCTTTTACCATCCAAACAAAGCATTGCTTAAACGCATGTTATTTTATTTGTCTAATGATTATGATTGTATATTACAATAGTTTAATTTGATGTAACTACTTTTCTCGAAAGATTCACAATGAATGAAATCCTGGTAGTACTCAAAGATGATGTGCTTTAGTGAGAATCTCAGGGAAAATAATGTAATAAATAGAAATGCAGAATTTTTATACAAGAATTTTTCGAATGTTATATTAAAAAAAAACCATCCAGAATACAAATATTAACATTTAGGCTGAAACATAAATAGCATAATGGTAATAAAATAAATAAATAATAATAATAATAAAAATAACATAAATAGCAGTTATGGTTGTGAACCTTTAAAAGAACCAGCCAACAGCCAATATTTGAAATCTTTAAAAATAATGGCAGGATGAAACGTTTGTTACTTTAAAGATTTAAACATTTTCAAATGGTAGCAAAAAGAAAAGCTCACCAGTTCTTTTCAAATAGTATTTTTAAATGATTTCAAAGGGAAAATATGGATGATCGAGATGGTACAAAATGAGTTAATGCTTGAATTTAGTGACTTGGAGAGCTAAAGCTCTTTAATAATCGTAATGCTGTTTACCCATCATAAATATGTGTTTCTTTCATAAGAGCCATTTTATAGTGTATTTTCAATTCATAGCATTGACAGAGCAAGGCACTTCTGGAAAGAAGGGGAAGTAATTTGAAATAAACATTCACAATAAAGGGCAATGAATGAAATGTTGAAGCTCATAAATCAGTGAGGAGCGCTATCTAAGAGGACTCCAGAGAACTATTTCTTGCCACGATACATCAATAAATAAAAGGAAGCATCTTCCGAGATAGCCATTGCTACTTCCGTTGAATATTTGAGAATTCATGGTAGAAGTAGCAATGGGTATTTCAAATGATGCATACTTGTGCGTAACTTTACGATTCTTATAGTTTGCTGATTTTATATTTGACGAAATAATATATAAATGTGATTTAATAGGTTGAATGTTGTAAGAACTATTTTTGAAATCAGTTTATCTTAACAAACTTAAAATCTTATATATTTAAAATTAATTTATTTTGATCCAACCTACTTAAGCTGTTGAATCAATTAAACTAGTTACATATTTTACAATGGATAACATCAATTTGAATGGTTATCATTCTTTCTAAAATAATAGTGATCATGATGCGTAGAAATTTTTGGAATGATTTTGTGGGATACCTGAAGAATCTCAGGAATCTCTGTATGAATCACATGCTTTACTGAGAACTCCGGAAAGCTCTTAAGAAACATTTTGTCAAAATCTAAAATCTTCAGTCTATCTACTTTTTAATTAATGTATTTTTTAATTCATGATAATCTACAAACCACAATCAAACTTCCTTCCTCATGCAGGCTAATGAATTACTGTGGGTTACTAATGGTCAAAAAGTGGAATGAATTTAAAATTTCAATCAGCATTGATTCTAATTTTCTATATAACTTACTTTTGAAGAATTTTAAAACATCATTTTAAGCAAATTAAAATAATTTTTGTTAAATATTAGCAACTGTAAATTTTAGTGAATTATGCATACATTGTTTAACACTTTAAAAATAAATAGTAAAGTAAAATCATGAGTGAATTTTAGAATGATATATTTAAATAGTCCAAAAATTAATTTCTTATATACATAAATCGCCCGACTCGGAATTCAATAAAAATTGCGTTCAGTGGGGTTCATATTCGAATAATCTGATTGTCATCTGCTATATCCATAAATTTCATTAACTAGGACATGGTAGGGTCTCTTATGAGCCTAACTGAACTGCTAATTTTACAGGTATATTAGTTTTCTCCTGTAAATCAAGTATTTTCAATGTAATTATCCCTAAAGGGTTTCCGGAAGGTCTTGTCTAGCCTTCAGTATCAGTCAGCTGGCTCGTAAGCCATCCAAATATGATTGAATTTTAGAATGTTATAATGATGAAGTACAAAAATTCATCCGTAATATAATAACATCGCCCGACACGTAGTTCAATAAAACGTGTGCTGGGCGGTTTATATTCGAATTTTATGGTTGTGATCCCTTGCATCCTTTGATTCCTTTAATGAGGACACATGATAACAACATTAGTAGGTGTCTCACATGAGGAGTACAATTGTTTATTTACAATTTGTTTAGTTTTTTCCCATAAACCATGTGTTTTCCTAGAAAATATCCCTAAAGGTTTTCTGGAAGCCTTTGTCTTTCCTTCGTTATCGATCAACTGGATAAAAAAAAAGCTATTATAAATGGAATATAAAAATTAAAGTAATCATAAATATGATCAATTTCCATTTGATTAAAATTAATGTTATTTTTAAAATGATCAACAAATATGTCTGCAGTGTACCTCTGTTTGTTGTAATTTGATAATAAGACAATTAGACTAAAAGGCTGGAAATGTGGATTTTGCCAAAGTCCTGAATTTGCTCTACTTGACTGTTATATACTTAAAAGAATTATATTTACTAGAATAAATTTAGTTTTAAAATATGTAGAAAAAAATGATATAAGGAGAATTAAGGATCCATTTAGAATTTGCTCTACCAGTGGGCTATTCTAGATATACATAAATAGAGCCCAACGACTATACATGTTGAAGAATATCTTTACAATATACCATTATATATGTATTAGAGACTTGATTCTGTTTACCATTGTTTTCTCCCAAATGAATATTCTTGCAAACAAAGCTGCATGTTTACCAAGGAGTAAAGCCACAGATTTCAAAGATTGCAGACAAAGATTTAAGTCAAATTTCCTCCGATATAAATACCCATCTAACTAAGATTATATTTCCCATTATTTAAACAGATGACATTCCGAAATCGCCCTTCAAGAAACGGAATGCACTGCATTTGGATATTTATAATTATATATATATATATATATGTGTATATGTATGAGTGAGTGACTGAAATTGTTAAGAATGTTGGCGTTATATTTATTCCATATCTTTAAAATATAAAAACAGAATAGATAAATTTAAAAAATAATAATAATAATATAGCTTTGAGTTGCATAACCTTATAATATTGAGATTTAAAAAAGCAACTTTACTTATACGTTTATTCAAACATGCTAAAGTCCATAAAAAACCTACTGCTTATTGCCATATATATATATATAATATACATATTTGTAGTGTTTTGGGCAGGATTGTAATTGGGTTGTAATTGTGTTGAGACTTGAGACACAGGTTTGAGAGCACACATCATTATTTATACACACGCAAAAACTACACACAAACAATTATGCATAAAATAATACATATGCTTTAAATATTTAACACATTTAAAGATAGATACTTATAGATTCGTGGTAGGATTCCACTTCTAAGTCGAAAATAAAGATACTCAGGTACGCACTGGATGCACAAAAATATACTTCCTCTCCGGGTGAGAGTCTGTACGCCAACTATTACACAGTTGAATGTATTTCCTCTGAGGATGAGACACTAAAGATTAAACGTTTCTCAACAGAAACGCGTGACTGGGCAAAACGTTTCTCAGCGGCAGCGCCATTTACGCTATACTTCTAGGGTGAGGGTCTCGAGACCAACTGACGATCTATCCTGAACGCCACAGGGGCCGCTCTTGCCAGTGCGTAGGAGGAAGCATGGTTAGAACACACACACACACACATATATATATATATATATATATTATAGGGCATTTTTTATAATACTAGTAGTTTTTTTTGACTGGATGTTTTTATGGAATCATAATACAATTGATTATTTTATGTTTCTTTATAACAACCATTAGTACTAGAAAATTAATTCCAAATCATAGTTTAATTTATTCACTTGTAGCTTCCTCATCTTATATATAAATTACGAAGTACAATCCAAAATAAAAGGTTAGTGTAAAAGTCAGAATTGATATGATACGGGACAGACAATTTATGTTAAAACGACAAATTCTTCCAGAAAGAAAAATGATTTTTCCATTTCCGGATTAAAGCTTGGCACACACTTCTGAAGAAATTGGAAAAACAATAATAATAATGAAAAAATATATGAAAACTTCACAGAAAGTTGTTGAACAAAAAAAAAAAAATATTCCTTTATCAGTATCTCTCCTCCTACATCTTGTTGTCTTTAACAATCGGCGGAATAACATAATAACTGGAAAAACTGATGACCTAGGCCATCCAAAAACAGCCAAAAAAAAGAAACAAGCGAAAACTGATTCCATTTATTTTTACAACGCAGACGATACGTGATCAGATAAGACAAAGAGTTTAGTTTGGGGTCGTGGCAACGTGGAAGACATTTGGAACTTTTGAGGGGGTCCAGCAGGTATTATAACGCCAAACACAGGGAAAAGGAAATCATATTTCTTGATAAATAATGAAACAATGTCATCATCATTATCTCTAAGGGTTTTGTTGTTTTTGTGCTGCCTTTGATTGCAAAAGTGGGAGTTTCCTACTTTTGATGAGTTGGCGGCGGAGATGTTTTCATTGGGCGGAATCACGTCACAAATCACTTTCTTAATCATTGGTTCCGAAGGCTTGAACCGGTGATTTGGACGAAGATTTATTGCCGTCTAAGAACAGTGACTCGTCGACAAGGCTCGCCTCTGATTCGTTTGCTCCACGTGTCAATGGGAATCCCGGGTTTTAATGAATTAGTAAGCAACCAAAGTTGAATTGGGTGTAATCGAAGTTAAGTAATTACTCGAATTGTTCTAAGAAAGTTAAGCCGATTTTGGTACTTTTTATAGAATGGAAAGAAAAGTCTTTTTTTTTTTTTTTTGTTTAAGTAATGATCATTAAGATTGATTCGATTTTATCCTTCGAATTGAACGAAATAATTTAAGTATAAGTAATACCAATTCAAAATAATGTATAATGATTATTCTTTAGTGATTGAGTGTATTCATTGTATACTCTTATAATAAACAATTTTTGCTTTGCAGAATTTACGTAAACAAATAAAAACTGGTTCATATAATCCATAATTTTATATCGTCTTTTATAATAAATTGATAGTTATTATCAGCGGATGCCATCCTTAAATGAGATTTTTTCTTTACTGCGCGATTTAGAATGGTAGTGATGTAGAAAATTTTTCCATCTGAGTTTGCAAAGAGCTTTCAATAGTTTTCTGAATCTAACAATGAATTCATTTTAAATAATTTAGTAGGTTATACTATTGAATGAATGGAATTTTTGAAATTGAATTCGTACTTGCGTTAAATGTGTTTGGAAAATAATTATGTTTACTTTTGTTATAGTCGAGAATAAAAAAAAAATGAAATTAATTGTATACCTTATGTGAATATGAAAGGACCACAGGATTTGGGTTAGAAACCCGGCCGTGCAATGAGTGTTTGTAGTAGTTTGAAATCCACTTTAAACAGTGGGTCCTGGTCTAATACTACTACTACATTTACACCACACCACATCACTGTGCCTAGAGCTGAGTTGCTCCTATACAGTTTGAAAGATGTGGGTGAAAAGTCTAATTGGCCTCTGTGACACACTACGTCATATGAGACCGTGACCTACGGCCTAAAGTGGATTTCCAACCACTACAAATATTCACGAAATGATGTACGGATAATAAAATACTAGGAAATAAAATGCAGTTCACTTTAAATAGGAAATCAATATTTAAAAGGATGATTAAAATACTTAATTAAAATTTTTTCAGATAAATAACAAAAACAATGACGAGAAATTTTAGGAATTTAAATTAATTGAATAAACACTAAAGAATATTCATAAATGATATGAAAAAATATCGTCCATTTAAAATAAATCTAATTATCTGATCTAAACGACAAATATTGGCAATAACACTTATTAATAATTATCCATTGTACGAAATTAAAAAATAATGAATAATAAAAAATCATATTAAGGTTTTTATAAGATAAAATTTTCATATTAAGTTTTGAGAGGGGGAGGGGGGTAATGAAGAAATTCAATTTAACAGATACTATAAATGATTAATTAAAAATATTTTTGCATCACCAATTATCTTTTTCACACCAATTATAAACTGATTATCAAGAAGTATTTATGGATGGAACAATACGCATTCTGAGTGTCGCATTCGATTATTCCATGAAATAAATGGATTTCTTTTGTCTCCGAACAATGTCCGCTGCCTGCAAAGCGTGTGGTGGGTCCTGAAAGGCTTCAATTAATAAATGTTTCTGGACTTTTTAAATTCTGGCTGCCTTTTGCCTCGATTCAGACAAAAGCAAAATAATTAAGCAACAGCTCCTTTTGCAGGAATTTCCGGCGGAACGGGCTTTCGAACTTTTACAAAAAAAGCTTCCTGTTACTGTTCGGCCTGAAAACAATGGGTTAATTACAATATGACTATCTTTAAACGCTGTTATATATTTTGAACTTTAACGATAAAGCATCATGCTGGCGTTTGCCGCGTGATTTAGGAATAGTTGTGATGTCGAAAATTTTTTCCATCGGTGAATTTACAAAGATCTTTTAATATTTCTGAATATAACAATGAATTTATTTTAAATAATTTATTAGGTTTAACTATTGAATGATTGGAATTTTAAATGAAATTTACTTTTAAATGTGTTTGGAAAATAATTATGTTTACTTTTGTTATAGTCGAGAATAAAAATAACTGAAATTAATAGTATACATTATGTGAATATGAAGGGACCACAGGATTTGGGTTGGAAACCCGGCCGTGCCTTGAGTGTTTGTAATGGTTTGAAATCCACTTTAAACAGTAGGTCCTGGTCTAATACTACTACTACTTTTACACCACACCACATCACTGTGCCTAGAGCTGAGTTGCTCCTATACAGTTTGGGAATGATGTGGGTGAAAAGTCTAATTGGCCTCTGTGACACACTACGGTCATATGAGACCGGGACCTACGGTTTAAAAATGGATTTCCAACCACTACAAATATTCACGAAAAAATGTACGGATAATAATATACTAGGAAATAGTATGCAGTTCACTTTAAATGGAATTAAATATTTAATAAGGATGATTAAAAGTACTTAATTAAAATTTTTTCTAATAAATAACAAAAACAATGACGAGAAATGTTAGGAATTTAAATTAATTGAATAAACACTAAAGAATATTCATAAATGATACGAAAAAAATACGTCCATTTAAAATAAATATAATTATCTGATCTCAACGACAAATAATGGCAATAACACTTATTAACAATTTTCCATTGTACGAAATTAAAAAATAATGAATAATAAAAAAATATATTAAGATTTTTATAAGATTAATTTTTCATATTAAGTTTTGAGAGAGGGAGGGAATAATGAAGAAATTCAATTTTAACAGATACTATAAATGATTAATTAAAAATATTTTTGCATCACCAATTTTCTCAATTTCACACCAATTATAAACTGATTATCAAGAAGTATTTATGGATGGAACAATACGCATTCTTAGTGCCGCATTCGATTATTCCATGGAATAAATGGATTTCTTTTGTCTCCGAACAATGTCCGCTGCCTGCAAAGCGTGTGGTGGGTCCTAAAAGACTTTTAATTAATAAATGTTCTGGACTTTTAAATCCAGGCTGCCTTTTGCTTCGATTCAGACAAAAGCAAAATAATTAAGCAACAGCTCATTTTGCAGGAATTTCCGGTGGAACGGTTTCGAACTTTTACAAAAAGCTTCCTGTTACCGTTCGGCGTGTAAACAATGGGTTAATTAAAATATGACTATCTTTTAAACTTTGGTATATATTGGGAACTTTAACAATAAAGCATCGTGCTGGTGCTTCTTCCGTATTTGCTGCGTGATTTAGGAATAATTTTTCCATCTGAATTTGTAAAGAGCTTTCAATATTTCTGAACATAACAATGCATTCATTTTAAATAATTTATTAGGTTAAACTATTGAATGATGGAATTTGGGCTTGTATTAAATATGTTTGGAAGACAATTGCGTTTATTATTATATTATTTGATAGTGAATATAACTGAAAATAATATTTTTTTCGTGAATTTATATGTTCTGGTGCTTGGTGCAGCAGATTTCGTGTTCAAGCACCGGCGGTACCATGGATGATTGTAGTGGTTCGGAATGCACTTTAAACCCTAGATCCCAGTCTAATATGATTATAAAGCTTTGGGCGTAGGATTGAGAATCCTAACTAGTAAAGAGGAAACATCTCTTGTCTCGAAATCTGTCAGTCAGCAGACGGACTTGGCCCATCATTGAGCTGTTGCGCAAATGAAAAATTAGAAGACTTCTTTGGTTTGCCACTCTATAGTCATTTTGTCCACACTTTAGGATAATTAGTCCAGAACCTACATGTGGAACGTTCTTTAACGTGGATTCCGATCTACTAATAAATATCCATGACAGGATTTGAATCTGAAGCCTGTAGTACCAAAGGCCGAAAAGAAGACGAAGAAGATTATATATGGTTGGTACTAGTTTTTGATGAAATCTCCAAATCATTGAAAACTTTAGTTTTTATTTATTGTACAGTACTGCTTAGACTTGCCTGTAACTTAGATTTAACTGCAATGCCTTAAAAAAGAAGCTTTAGAAGCCTTTTTTAGAAGCATGAGTATGGAACTGATGACTAAATAAATTATCATTCTCCAATAAAAATGAGTAGTTTTTTTAATACGCCATTCCGAGATAAATTTTTTCATTATTTCATAGAAGTTATCTTCGTAATATTTTATAGGTCTTAAAATGTTAGAAATACCTTTAAAATAATAAAATTTAATTTCTTCTTGAGGAGAAATTCAAAATGTTGTGCAGTATATATCCCCAATTGCTGAGAATTTAATTACGACAGCAAAGAAAAAGTATTGAATAAAGCAATTTGAAAGAGTTTTACTAATTTTTAGTATGTTGAAGAAATTTACAAACACATTTTAAAGAAGAAAAATAAGAATCTTTATTTATCTTGCATATTGGATGCATGTTATAAATCAATAATAACCATGAGTTTCAGCCATATAAATTAATCTTTAAACAAAATTTTGTCTATATTGGCATTAAATATATAAAACAAGTTAAATAAGTATAATTTTTTTTATTAATTTATTTTTAACTTTTTAATTAAATAATATTTTTAACTTTTATTTTTATATTACTTTTTTTATATTGTTGTTTTTATATTATTATTTTTATACTATTATATATTATATAATTTTTCGAGTTTTTTAATATTTTTCTATGATATATCTAGTTTTTTACCGTTTTGGTACTTGAAATTTTTTCAAAATTAATGTTTTTCCTAATTTTATCTTAAATTTTCCTATGATTAGATTATGTTGCAAGTTAAGTAATAATTTTTTTACAAAATTTTAATTTTTGTATGCAAAATGTTTTATAAATTCTGATAATAATGATTTTAATGTTTCATTTTATTTAAATATATACGATTAATAATCAAGCACAGCTTCAAATATTAAACCAACCAAAAGTACCAAACCTATTGTGTCTATTTCAAACTGTTATGAGATTGGGCATATCTCATACCAGACAATCTGTCATAGTTGCCCCAGAGTCCTCTAGTTTTGCAAAATAATAGTTATAGCACAAGTATGCAATGTATACCGAACCTCGAATTTTTGCATTTTGAATTAAAGATGTAAATAAACTTTAAATGAATTTCTTTTATTTATTCTAAGGAGTATTATTATTATATTTTTAATTACTAGAATTCAATGTAATGTACTGTAATTTATTGTATTCAATTGTTTTAAAGTTATAAGAAAATTAATTTATCAGTATTTAAGAGAAGCATTTCATTAGGTTGAAGTAAATAATTTTAATTGAAAGATTTTCCTATTTGATAAATTATTCAAATTAATTAGCTCTAGCAATTTAAATTTTGTAGAAACTTGAATTACCTCTGTTTCCGAAATGATTATAAAAGAATGATTAACAAATTGGTTGAGGTTATAATGAAAGCTCCTAAGATGTAAAACTTTGTTCTTATTTATTTTATATGCGTTCATTATGGAAATTTCTTAAATATTGGTGGAATTTGAAATTAGTGAAATTACTGTTAATTTTTTGTTGTATTGGTTTAAAAGAACAGAAATTTAATGAAGTAATTAGTAAATAAATTTCTTCTTATTTTTTTTTTTTTTACTTTCTATCAATGAGATAAATTTTTATATTTATATTTACAGTTAAATAAGTTAAATAATTAAAAATCAAAAAAATTACTGCACAACATCAAAAATATAAAATTAAAATTAAATAAATAATGCATACTAAATAATGAAACATTTAATTACCAGTACATTTCACATATAACTCCAATATGTGATCTAGAGCACATGTTGTCACTACGACTACCGTTTTTCTTTCTATCGGTGGTTCTATTTTTCTTATTAGCCGCAACGTTCTGATGGTTCGAGAAGTATTGATCAAACCATACAAACATTTATGGAATCTTCATTTATTTACAAGCAATATTTACAAAGATATACAGGGATGATGGTAACAGTTCAAAGGCAAAAACTCAACTGAAAGAAGAATGTTCTTTTTAGAATAAAATAACTCGTTTCCACAGCAATAGCTGGTCTCCACGGCAACAGCCCGTTTCCACGTCAACAGCGCAATTCTGAATCGGTTCCAAACGATTTTTATAAAACTACCACGTGACGCTGCGTGGCTCGAACTAAAGCATAAAAATTCCAACTCATGTCAAAGTGCCAGTAAAATAAAGCTCCTCATTTGTTGGTGGCAATTCAAAAAAAAGCTTTGATAACCAAATTGATTTAACGGTGATTAAGACAGAATGTCTCGCATTGGCAATTTAACTGCCAAATAGGAGTTTGCTAAATTTTTCTTCGAAGCCCAGTTCAAATGCAAAGCATGGAATCTCCCTAGAAAGTATTATTCTTTTCAGTTTCTAACATTGGCTTTATTTTATGAACGACAATGTTGGTAACAGACTAAGTGACGCTCTAATTATATAAATATATCAAATGGTTGTTGATAAATCTATCCATATTGAGAAAAAAAGGCATAAAGATTCATATCAATTTATTATGTTGTATTTTAATGAAGTAGATCATAACTAAAATTATAATGTAAATAAAAAATGCAATAGTCCCTCGTTAAATTTTCAAATCAATATTGCATATCTTAAAAGAAGAAAGTTTAACGAGATATTTCATCTAAAAATATTCATTAAACCAAAAATATTATGGCAAAGCTTTGTAATATTTTTAATGAAATTCAACACTTATTTAAATTAAAATCTTTCGTTGTCCAATTTTAATAAATTGCAATGTTTATTACATATTGATGTCATATATTACAATGAGTATTATTTTAAATATATACAGGTTTGAAATTAAGTTTGCACAATCTGAAGTAAACACTTTTATATATGTCTTTAAATAATTTAAGAGATTAAAATAATAAACATAAAAATTTTCCACAAATCTAAAAATCCTTGAAATGTTTTACAAGCATTGAATCAACATTAACTTTATGGACTCAATAAATCATTGAGCTAATCACCACCCTTATCTGAAGCTTAAATCCTTACATCCCTAATAACAATATATATATTCTAATATAATTATGTACCCTTTTCGAAGTTACTTTATGAACAAAAAAAATTACAAAGGAAAAAAAAATCCAAGAGACTTGGAAGGAAGAAACAATTTCATTTTATTTCCAGTCATCAACAACAAAAACAAGGATGCACTTAAACACAGCTGATTCTTCTAGTACCTGACAGAGTCCGCCTATCCTTTTGATCTTCGCAAATCATAAAGAATCATTGACGAAAACAGAATATCCCTTCTATAACGAAAACTACGTGAAAAGAGGCAGATGAAAAACAAAACAAATAGAAAGCAATCAGTTTAGATGCACTTTAGCCATCTTTTTTTTATCATCCAGTTTTGTTTCACTTTTTTCCACCACTTGCCTCACAACCTTGTTTCATTTATATATCCGCCATTTTGTTTTTTTTGGGTTCTTTTTCTTAATACGTGACTTTTTTTTTTGGCGTGATCCTTTTTATTTTTTTTTTTTGTGTTGTTTTGCTGCTCCAGTATTAGAAAGGAGATTTAAGGAAATACCATTAGAAGGCATCTTACCGAAGTTATTTGTTAGGGCCACGCTAAAGGGTTTGTGATTACTTCGTTCCACTAAAAGTTTTCGCTTTTCGACGGCTTGGCTACCACCATGCATCTTTTATGTTTCACCACATAAGGCGTCGAAGTTTTTGTTTATATGATGGGTTTGGCGGTAAACAAACACAAAAAAAATGCCTTTTCTGTTCAAGCAAGTAAATGGGGGTTTTTTTTGTGCTGGAGTAAGTTTTTAAATAAAAAAAAAAATTTGTTACACGCTTCACGACGTGTTACATTTGGCTGATGAAATTAATTATCACAGAAGTTCTTTATTCTGCGAAGCTGCTCAACTGGAAATGATTCCAAATCTCAAAAGCGTGACTTTAATCAAGGGAATGGGAAGAATTTCTAAGATTTCTAAGAAAGCGTTTCTTTTCATATGCTTGATTGCGATGTAAACATTAATTTTCGAAACTTCTTGAAGCTTTTATAAAGAGGGATTGTGATGAAACTGGAAAATGGGCGACTAGGATATTTTCAAAGAAGCATTAGTGTTTATTAGAACAATAAGTGGTTGAGCTTAAAAATGGACTAAAAGAATTCATTTTTAGAGCATATTTCTCAATGACGTTCAAAATGATTTTCATATGCATATCAGAACCTTTTGTTGGCGCATCAAAAAGAAATTTTAAAGATAAAAAACTGATTATGGAATTAATCAAATGCAAATCGCTATTTAGTGATAGTACATTCAAGGCCTGATAATCGAGGGATATCGGGTTCGGTACCACGAGTTTCGTGTTCGAGTTCCGTCGGTGCCATGGATGGATGTTTGTATTAGATCGTAATTCACTTTAAACCTATGGTTCCTGTGGACTGTAGAGCTTTGTGCGTGGAGTTGACAACCTTACCCCGTAAAAAAAAAAGCAGCGTCAGGTTTGTCGCACTACGGTCATTTTGTGCACACGAGGGCTAAACAGACCGGGACCTACAGTTTAAAATGGATTTCGATCTCCTGAGAATGGCTCAACTGGAAATGATTCCAAATCTCGAAAGGCGTGACTTTAATCAAGGGAAATGGGAAGAATTTCTAAGATTTCTAAGAAATCGTTTCGTTTCACATGCTTGATTGCACTGTAAACATTAATTTTGGAACTTCGTGAAAGCTTTTATAAAGAGGGATTGTGATGAAACTGGAAAATGGTCACTAGGATATTCTCAAAGGCGCATTAGGGTGAATTCAAAAATAAGTGGCTGAGCTTAAAAATGTAATAAAAAAAGCTACATTTAGAGCATATTTCTCGATAAAATTCAAAATGTTTTTCTTATATCATATACACATTACAACCTTTTATCAAGAAGAAAGAAGAAGGCGCATCTAGAAGAAATTTTTGTGATAAAAAAGACTAATTATGGAATTAATAAAATGCAAATCTTTGCTTTGTGATAGTACATTCAAGGCTTGATGGGTAAGTGACTAACGCTCTGCCGCTCATTGACACAGGTTTCGGAACAGAGTTCCGGAGGAGATATGGATGTTTGTAATGGTTCGGAATCCATTTTAAGCCGTAAGTACCTGTCTAATAGGACTGTAGAGCGTTGGGCATAGAGCTGAGAACCCTACCCCGCAAAAAAGTCAGCGTTAAGTTTGGTTTGTCACTCTACGGTCATCTTGAACACACGAGGGCTAAACAGACCGGGACCTGCAGTTTAAAGTGGATTCCGAACCACTAACAAACATCCATACAATTGCCAGGATTTGAACCTGGAGCCTGTGGTACCAGAGCGCTGCTAGCCAATTGGCCATCAGACCGCCAGCGTCACGCCAATTAAGATATTTACCTACGGGTGCTCCTCACGACAGAAGCTGCCCCTTTCCCTTCCATCCATGAGATCACACGGGCTTGGTCTGGATGTTGCTGTCTAACAAGTGGGATAATGACGAACAACAACAACATTCAAGCTAAAATACAGGACATGTGCATTTGCTTCTGCTAGGTGAAGTGTGTTTAGCTAAAATTACAACCTAAGAAGGAATGATTTTACGTCCTCTTTCAGGTTAAACTCCATATTTTCCCGATCTTTTTAAATCACGCCATCATGACCCCTACATTTTTAGCAGACATATCGTCCATGGAGTAATATCCAAGATGTAATGTCTACAAAGTGATGTCCAATATCTCTATATTTCAATATTTCTATATGTATCAAGAGTGATAGTTTCTCTCTGGGTAGTAAATATATAGTGATCTAGGACATTTACTATCCGCAGATAAATATGCAATGGTCTTGGATATTTACTGTCCACACAGAAATATCCAATGATCTTGGATATTTACTTTCCACAGAGAAATATCCAATGAACTTGGATATTTACTGTCCACAGAGAAATATCCGAGACGTAATGACCATGGAGTAATGCCCAAGACTTAATGACCATGGAGTAATGCCAAGACTTCATGTCCACGTTAAATTTCCCATATTGTGCTGCACGACGCCCCCTAGTGAACATTTAAAATGCATGACACGTCTACTTTTGTGCATGTATGCAAATTATTAATTTTTTTTCAGTACTGCTTATCAATTATGTGTTCTTAAACGTAAAATTGTGTACTTTTTATTCTGCGGTGGACATTTCTTACTTTAAATTTCCCGTATTCTGCAGTACAGCGCTCCTAGTAAATATTTTTGAATAACTTTTATTTTAATAGATTCCTTTTGGATCTGGTTTATATTCCACCCATCGATTTTGGTGTGATTAGTATTAACTGCAGCATGTTAAAATATGAAAATATAAGTATAGCTTCTCCTTCATTGCAGCCGCAGACTAAAGGCAGACCAAGGCCGTCTGCCTACTAGCAGATTTCGAGACAGATTGGCTCGCTCTGGCGTTCAATACCACAGGTATCGGGTTCGAATCCCGGCTTTGCCAGGGTTGTCGGAATCCACTTTAAGCCGTAGGTCCCGGTCTTAACCGCTGCAACATTGCCATATTACACCGGGTAATGCAAAGTGAGTAACATCGGTGGCCTTACGAAAGATTTAAGCTGCATTAGAAGAAAAAAAGGCAGGGTTGTCAGCCGTAACCCAACAGCCATATTACACCGGGACCGAACTACGATTTAAAGTGGATTCGAACCAACGCCAGGACTCGAACCTGGAACCGAGCGCAAGTCACTTGGCCATTATGCCCCATAGTTATAACAACACTAAAATAGGCCTCATTTAAAGCAGAGAGATATGATTTAGGAAATGCAAAATTAGACAACTAATACTGAATTAAAAAAAAAAAGATTGTGAAGAGAATGTACGTAGATCTTTTGATTCAATTGTATAAAGAGGTCAGTTATTATTTCTTAAAGCCAACTAACTTATTTCTCTATTGACTTTAATTATTATCTATTTACTGTTGTCTGTATGAAATTTCGAATGCAAATGCGTTTTTAACTTCAAATAAATTTTTAAATATGTATTTCAAATACAAAAATATTTTAAGAAGTATTGTATTAAAAGGCTTCAGAATATTTAATTTAGCTTCATTAACTAGCAGTAATGCTTAATTGAAATATTTATAAAGCACTTGATATTTTTCTATTTCTTGTCTTTTATTACTTACAAACTTACTATTTTAATCACATTATCATATTTTAAGTAAAATTTTATCATCATAATGCAAATTAAATTCCATACATTAAAAAAGAGTTTTAAATTATTCAAACAGTGACATTTTCACAAAAAATTAAACATTATAACGAAATGTTTTTAAACTTGTTTTAAATTAATTAGTCATAAAACATATTTTTAACTCTCATTAAAATATCTGACTATAATTTATATTAATTAGAATATCATATATGTCTAAAATGTTTTTTTTTCTTCAAAACATTTATCAAAGTTCAAAACCTCGTATAATAAGCCGAAATAAAAATAAAACGATTTTGTATATGAAGAGCGCATGCATTCTAATTTGGAAAACAATGAAAGTGATGATGATATGCATCCAATTAATGAATAGGAATTTGAATATTTGTTTGAAAACTAAACTCTGACATAAACTTTAAAAATAGATTTATGGGATACCTTCTTCATTTTGCATAACGGTTGCATTTAAAACACCTACAAGTTGAATTAAAATATTAAACTAATATCCCTACTCTATTGTTATTTTTATATGCTAATTATTTGCGATATCGCATAATTTATTTTACTATATGTTTTGGTTGTTCTCATGCTAGCCCTGCAGAAATATCATCAATATACTATTATCCGTTTTGGCGACGACGCAATAAACCAGCAATATAAACAATTTCAGAAATAAAAATATTTATTTTCATAAAACGAATAACTCAATTTCAAACTAAATATTTTTTTTCATAAAATTAATAAATATAAACTTTAACGCTAGAACTAAAATTTTAATGCTTTAAACATTAACGCTAGAATAGAACTGTAAACGCCCTATATTTAACAATATTTGGCGATTTATCTCTTGCGCCAGGTTAACAGAATAGTACCAAAGTTTTTTAAATTCCTTCTATTAGCTCCCACTCTCCCTATATAAATCTTGTTCAAATTTTCAATCATTAATAAAACACTTTTATTCATCCACTCTAGTTCAAATACATTTTTTTTTGAACTTGTAGTGGATGACACTGGGTATGTTAATACAGTTTTTTCAAGTATTAATTCATTCATTAAATTTAATTAACTAATTTTAATTTTTTTTAGATTTAAGATGCATATATCTACCAATAGACGGCGCCAGATAAACTTAAAAAAATGAATGAAAATTATTTATAAAGGAGACTTCCTGCAATATAGTGAGAAAAAAAGAAGGAATTGACTTTAAATTTCTTTCTTATATATATTACTTGTTTTTGCAAATTAAAGAATCTGTATGCAAGCCGAGCTCCGTAGTTTAGTTTTAGAAAAACTCTAAAAATTATTAGCTTATACAACTATAAAAAATTATTAAATTTTGCACATTGTCCCCAATTCAGTTACTTCTATTTTATTTAAATTTATAATTTAAATAAAATAGAAAATATTTACTAGTAAATAAAAAAAAATTATTGGAAAAAAAATGAATTAACATGAATTAACGTTAGACAAGTCGCTTCCAATAAAAAATTATTATAAAAAGTAGCTTTGACGTTTTTCATCATTTAGCAGTTTTTCCTTTTATTTTAGAAAATGGTTTTTAAATACTTTTAAATTTTTAATGCTTTTAATATCTTTAATTTTTAAAATACTTTTTAAATAGAAATTTTGACACATGTATGCTAATCATTATTTAATAAAAGCTTTTAATTTTTGTCATAAAGATCATTATGCCAATGTAATGTCTAGATATATAAATATAATTGCTATTACTTTAAAACAAAAAAAAATTATTTTTAAGAAAAAAATTTTTAACAAATAAAATTATGATTATGAATAAATGTCATGATTCTTCAAAAAAAAAAAAAAAATAATAATAATAATAAAAAATTTACTTTAAAACAGCTATATTTTTCTTAACAATTTTTTTTTTTTTCACATTTCTTACTTAAAGTTTTTATTAAAAATTTAAACTCCACACATTATTAACAACTAGAAACAAAAACTATCATTTTACTAGTATGGAAAAATCTAAACAATTTGAAATATTTTATTTACGGTAGAAGTATTACAGATATAATCCAATAACTTATTACCACTAGCTTTATATTAAATGATTATAATTGAAACACACACCATTAATGTATTATGAATATGAACATTTGAGATCACTTATAACAAAAATATGCATGAAAACCAAAATAATCTTTTTGAATATATTTATGGCTAATGGAAAACGAAATTATATTATTATGTTAATAAAATTCCAGTTCTTTAATGCAGCAAAGTAAAATTTATTACTATTTATTATTAAAATTTTTATGCATTTATATTCATAAGTTTGCTAAGATATTTCACAACTACGGTACTAAATATCATTACTAAAAAGTATTATAATCCTATTTAACATAGTTGCTTTTAATTTTGGGACTTTAACAGTGCACTATATTATGTGGGAAACTGATTTTTAAGAAAATTTTAAATAGAGCTGGAAAATAGTTACAATGTGATAACTAAATTTTACTACGCGATATAAAATTCTATTAACATAGGAAATATTTTAGATTAATGGATAAATGAATGTAGTATAATGGAAACTAAAGTAACTAGAACCCGGCAATATCAGTTATTCTTTTCAAAAGGAAATACAGATAAATCAACATATGGCGGTAACAATAGCCTGATAATTAATTTGATAAAGATTCAATGTCAGAATAGTATAATCTACGATTTCCCTTTTTCCCCAGTTCTTTTTGGGCTTGAAAAAAATCCCCAGAACGAACAATTATTCTAACCTTTTGTTTTGCTCATTTCTGTTCCTCTTATCAAAAAGCCCAACACAAACAGGAATAAGAGAGGCCTTCCTTTCAGAATATAATGTAACACAATCTACTAGGAATAAATGTATTTGTTTCTAGAAATTCGCATTATTCTTGCAACGTAGTGTTCGTGTGTGTATCAAAGGTGGGAACTTTATCCAGAATGAAGGAAATTATTAAAATAAAAGAGAGATAGATAGTGTGTTTACAAATGTTTTGTATCAGTGATGTTTATCCTTTTTCAAATGAATAATGTTGCATCTTAGCAATTGTTTCTAGATGCATTAAACTGATTTAGAGTGAATCAGCTTATTTTATGAAATAGCATTTTAGATTAATTTTATTAGATAAACATTATAAATTTAGAAAATATATTCTATAAATATGTGAATACTTGGGGCATGAACGGCCGAGTGTCTGGCGCTCGGTGCCACAGGTTTCGCGTTCGAGTCCCGGCGTTGCCATGGATGTTTGTAGTGGTTCGGAATCCACTTTAAGACATAGGTCCCGGTCTCCTATGACTATAAGAGCATCACGGGGCAGAAGTCAGACTTCTTCCTACGGGAGCTCCATCAGAACAGAAGCTGCATCCCTCTTCCCTACTTCCATGAGGAATACGACGACAACAACATGTATTCACATGTTGTTGTTGTCAATACTTGTCACATGTATTCACTTGTCACATGTATTCACTTGAAGACAAACTGTCGAGGAGTTACTTCCTATTTCCATCAACAATCATTATGGTAATCGCAGGACATACATCATGTTAAGGAGAATTTAGCACTATGATAAGTGAATAATTTAATTCATATTAAAGAGTCGAATAGATTTTGTAATAAATACGATTTCTTCTATAGCATGTATTGAAAAATAAATTTATTTAGAACACCTTTATTAAAATTATTTGGATAAAATCGCAGAATAGGGGCCGTTAGAATTTGGTGTCAAAAATTATTTTCTCCAAAGTCTTCCAAGTAAAGGGTTGCGATTGAAATGATTTGCAAAAATGCAAGTACACGAAACCCGTATTACCACATTTTTGACGACTTATTGCTCAGTTGACGACACAAAATATCGCTAAATCCCAAAAGCTCCTTTTGAGATTTATCCAATAATTGCTCAATATGTATCAGAAACAGATCTTTTAGGAATGAGGGCTTAGTAATAGTGCTCTGACGCTCGGTGACACATATTTTGGGTACGAGTGCCGGAGGTGCCATGGATATTTGTAGTGTTCAAACTCCACTTTAAACCGTGCGCCTCAGTCTAACCAGACTGTAGAGCGTAGGGCCGACAACCCTGACCAGCAAAAATATAATATCTGTTGTCTGGATATCTGCCTGCAGGCAGACGGCCTTGACCTACCAGGGGGCTCTTGTACCTTTGAAGAAGAAGAAGCATTTATTTTAATAAATATTTTTTGTTTACTTTTTTAAAACAAATTTCTATGTTATTTTTCAAATTTGATTACTTCAGTTTATTCTTTTTTTTTTAATTTTAATTGTAAATAATAAGACAATTATTTGAAATGGTTAGAAATTAAATTTGAAGTTCAGATCTCAATGTATGCTATCATTTCTTTATTGTAGTGATTGTTAGTTTTTTTTAATTTGTTTATATGAATGTGGAACTTGCTATTGGTGGGCTGTTTGTGAGTATATATATATATTAGGACAACAAGTTAATTTTTTTTTAATCTTCCAAGAAAGCCTTGGTGCAGGCGGTTGAGCTTTTGAAGAAGAATCAACCTTTTATGTTATTCTTCAAATTTGGTACTTTATTTATTTTTTTTTTTTTTTTTAAATTAAATTGTAAATGATAAGACAATTATTTGAAATGGTTAGCGATAAAGTTTGAAATTAACTATAATAATTGCTTTCACGTATATTGATAAATTTTCATACAATGATGAAAATATTAATTTTCATTCTTATTATAATTTTTATATAAATTTAAAAGTAAAAAGAAAATATTATAAAACTGCTAAAATATGTTGCATACTTTTAAAATTAATTTGGAGATATACTTTAATAAAACGAGAAATTATTTATTCTACATTGCCAATTTATTAATATCTATATTTAATAGATATTAATGATATTATTGTTTTTAGTTTCTGAAATTAAAGATATATTAAACGCCAAGATAAAATTTTATTATTTATTTTTTTTTTAAATTAAAATAATTCAAAAAATAAGTTATATTTCTATTGAGATGAAAAATGAATGACAAAAGAAGAAAATAAAAAACTAAACTGACGAAATAAAAATATGAAAGTAAAGTCAATTTCCTCCAAGAAAAACGAATAAAAAAAATATATATTAAAAAAGAAAAGCAGATTGAAACTTGGTAATGTCATTTGGGAATTACCATATCAATGATATTACTCCATAAAACAGTCACTCTTTTCTATTCTCCCTCTGTGTTTCATTCGCTGAACTTTTTTTCCCCATGATTTTTCCCTTTTTTTTTTCTTTTTGGGGAAAAATAATTTGCGGCGCGCCATAATCCAATTACTTCTGCCCTGTCGGAGATTTATGTAAGTTTATTATAACAAATTTCCTTAACATAATCTTATTATTGCAGTTCTTATTAAAATAATGCAATTATCATGGCCTGCCCTAATCAACCGCAAATCTATACTTAGTAATATAACTTGTTTGGCACGTTTATTAAAGAGATTTGGCTCTGAAAACCAATAGTGAAGAGGTTTGTTTCTAACAACAACATTGGGAATTTTTTTTCCCCTCAACAGCGGGATGCTGTTTCTAATTATTTGACCAAACTTAAAATCTATAATGATTGGCATTCCAGTTTTAAATAAAATCAATAAATCTGTATTCATTCATTAACACTAACATTTAAATATGCTATTTTCCACTTAACTAAATTTTGAATATGCTTTTTCATTAACATATTCATAAAAAAAAAATTCTTCTAAAATAAGAAAAAGAATTTTTGGTTAAGAAAATGAATGAATTTTCTAATTTCTAAGAAATGAATTTTCTAAATTTTGGTTAATTGAAATAGAAATCTATTTCTAAGAATAAAGAGCGGGTAATAAATAATAGCTGTATATATGTATTATAAATTAATATTGTAGTGTTATGGATTTGAGTGGGCCTCACGTTTGAGACCAGATTGTAGTATTGCGGATTCGTGCAACTCGATTGTAATTGGGTGTGGTTGGGTTGTTATATTTGACGCGCAGGTTGTGGAACTCATAGCTTTATTTACACACGAACAACACTCACAAAAAAATCACTCACATACAATATTGAACTCATTTAAAGACATATAATTATAGATTCGTGGAAGGATTCCACTTCCAAGTAGAAAACCCAATACTCAGGTACGCGCATGTTGCGTGAAATATACTTCCTCGTCGGTTGAGAGTATGTAGGCCAACTATTATGCAGGGTTCTGCTCTGATGAGAGACTGTAAGCTAAACGTTTCTCAACAGTAGCGCAGGGGTGTACTGTACTTCCTCTCGGGTGAGAGTCTCGATGACTACTGACAATTTTTCCTGAAAACCACAGAGGGCACTATTGCAGTGCGTAGATGGAGGCAGGGTTAAAATATATTAATAGTTAACAGCGTATTATGAGTAGCATATATTTTACAATGCACATATATGTTGAATTATATTTTTTACGTAAGGTAATTATCTTTTTATTTTTTAGATTTTGACATTTCATATGCAGTATATTAAAGCTAAAAAGAAAATGATCTCTCACTGTAAGACATTTAAAACGTACAAAGATTATATCTATATCCCATAATGAAGATGTTTCCAAATATTGGTACTTTGATTTGTAGTGGCAGAATGAAGAATGGCAGCGATGTAAAATATTTAGTGTTATCGGATTACTTACATTACAGCAAAGACGATGCTACATTGAATCCTTATATTTCAATGAACCCATTCATAAGTTATATCATTTGGTAATGTATTCTTCTGATTAGAATCCTGGCGGTGGCATGGCTGTTTGTGAGTGGTTCGGTATCCCGTTAAACAGTAGGTCCTGATTTAATTAGGCTTAAGTGTGCAAAAAATTACAGTATAGCGACAAAGCAACCTCTTCTTGTGGCCAATGAAATAGTTTTTGGCATAAGGATTTATATCGAAATTATATTCATGGATGCTTTTGCTTCAACTTCTCTTGTCGTGTTTTTGAACAAGTCGCATTCCCAGCTTTTAAATTCATAAGATTCTAAGATAAAGGTAATTTGATATTCTTGTTAAGGTAATTTGATTTAAGAATAGTTCTTAAATATTCAAACTATTAAATCACATTTATATATTATCTAGTCAAAATAAAATCAGCAAACTATAAGAATCTAAAAATTATGCATCATTTGGAATACCCATTGCTACTCTACCATGAATTCTCAAATATTCAACTGAAGTAGCAATGGCTAGCTCAGAAGATGCTTCCTTTTATTTATTGATGTATCGTGGCAAGAAATAGTTCTCTGAGGTCCTTTTAGATAGCGCTCCTCACTGATTTACGAGCTTCAACATTTCATTCATTGCCCTTTATTGTGAATGTTTATTTCAAACAAATTCCACTTCTTTCGAGAAGTGCCTTGCTCTGTCAATGCTTTGAATTGAAAATACACCATAAAATGGCTCTTATGAAAAGAAAAACATATTTATGATGGGTAAACAGCATTACGATTATTAAAGAGCTTTAGCTCTCCAAGTCACTAAATTCAAGCGTTAACTCGTTTGTGTACCATCTCGATCATTCATATCTTCCCTTTGGAATCATTTAAAAATACTATTTGAAAAGAACTGGCAGTTTTTTCTTTTTTTGCTACCATTTGAAAATTGTTTAAATGGTTAAAAATAACAAACATTTCTGTAGTCCTGTCGTCATTTTTTTTACAGATTTCAAAAACTGGCAGTTTGATGGTTCTTTATAAGGATCACAACCATAACTGCTATTTTTTATTTTTTAATGTTTCATTCTAAATGTTAATATTTATTTAGATCCTTGATCCTTAAAGATCCTTGTGAAAAAAAGTATTTCCATTTATTAAATTATTTTTCAGACATTTTATTCGCATAATACAATAAAGGGTCGAGTAACAATTGATGGTAGTAACTAGTGCTCTGGCTCCCGGTGACACAGGTTTAGGATTCAAGTTCCGCTGGTGACCATGGGTGTTTGTAGTGGTTCGAATCCACTTTAAACCGTAGGTCCTTTTCTGATAGAATCGTATAGCTTTGCGGCGGTTAGTGTTATTCGCTTCCATAGCATATCTTCAAGCTACACGTGCCAACTGTGTAGTGATAAATGAGTAATGTCGGTGTTGCCCTTGCTTATGGCATAAACAATAACTGTCTCTGTACTTCCCAGTTCCATTAAAAGCAACTTGAAGTAGCTTAATTTGATTGAAGCAAAATAATTTAATTTTAAATTCATAAGATTCTAAGTTTTGTTAAGTGCAAATTGATTTAAAAATATTTCTTACAACATTCAAACTATTAAATCACATTTAAAAACTATTTAGTTAAATATAAAATCAACAAACTATAAGAATCTTAAAATTATGCATCATTTGAAATGCCCAATGCTACTCCTACCATGAATTCTCAAATATTCAACTGAAGTAGCAATGGCTATCTCGGAAGATGCTTCCTTTTATTTATTGATGTATCGTGGCCAGAAATAGTTCTCGGAGGTCCTCTTAGATAGCGCTCCTCACTGATTTACGAGCTTCAACATTTCATTCATTGCCCTTTATTGTGAATGTTTATTTCAAACAACTTCCGCTTCTTTCTAGAAGTACCTTGCTCTGTCAATGCTATGAATTGAAAATACGCTATAAAATGGCTCTTATGAAAGAAAACATATTTATGATGGGTAAACAGCATTACGATTATTAAAGAGCTTTAGCTCTCCAAGTCACTAAATTCAAGCGTTAACTCGTTTTTGTATCATCTCGATCATTCATATCTTCCCTTTGGAATCATTTAAAAATACTATTTGAAAAGAACTGGCAAAGCTTTTCTTTTTTTTTTACCATTTAAAATTGTTTAAATGGTTAAAAGTAACAATCGTTTCTTAAGTCCTGTCATCATTTTTTACAGATTTCAAAAACTGACAGTTTGACAGTTTTTTATAAGGATCACAACCGAAACTGCTATTTTTTATTTTTTAATGTTCAATTTTAAATGTTAATATTTGTATACTGGAATCTTTTCTTAGAATATAACATCCTAAAGATTTTTTTGTAAAGTATTTACATGTATTGGATTATTTTCTCTGAGAGTTTAATCGAATAGTACAATAAAATGGGCCTGGTGGTCGAATACCAACTGATGGCAGTAACTGGCACTCTGGCGTCAGTTCACTTCTGCCCCAGGATTCGTGCTCGAGTCCCGCTGGTGCCATGGATGTTTGTAGTGGTTCGGAATCCACTTTGAACCGTGGGGATCTTAAAGAGGATTCCGAACCTTTACAAACGTCCAAGGTACAGCTAGAGCTCGAACCCGGAACCAGTGACATCGAGTGCCAGAAACTATTCACTCGATCATTATTCCCCCCCCCCTCGAAAAATAACTCTTGTGCACAGTAAAATAAATATTTTATTGCGATAAATAAATTATTATAATAATTTCTAATGTTCTCAATAAAACAATAATTAATAATGTTCTCAAATAAACATAGTGTTTTTGTTAAATATTTCTCCGTTGTTAAAAGGGTTGTTAGTCTATGATTCCTTTATTTAAAGTAATATAGAGTTTTATTGGAAAGATTTAGTATTGGCATACAAAATAACGGTAAACTACCGCAAAGATTATTTGTCGTAATTATCCCTTAAAGCTGACATCCGTGATAATAATTATCCATTCATTATGAAAGAATGTATAAATTTTGGAGTAATAAGAACATGTCTTATTTTGTTGCTAAATTTTGCAAAACAAAATTTTTTTATTAAATGAGCATAAAATGAGTAAACTCAGTCAGTATCAAATAATCTATATACGTTATTTTCAATTGGAATTTCTTATCCTTAAATTATTTTGTTCAATTCGAAGGATAAAATCGAATCAATCTTAATGATCATTACTTAAACGAAAAAAAAAGACTTCTCTTTCCATTCTATAAAAGTACCAAAATCGGCTTAACTTTCTTAGAACAATTCGAGTAATTACTTAACTTCGATTACACCCAATTCAACTTTGGATTGCTTACTAATTCATTAAAACCCGGAATTCCCATTGACACGTGGAGCAAACGAATCAGAGGCGAGCCATGTCGACGAGTCACTGTTCTTAGACGGCAATAAATCTTCGTCCAAATCACCGGTTCAAGCCTTCGGAACCAATGATTAAGAAAGTGATTTGTGACGTGATTCCACCCAATGAAAACATCTCCCGCCGCCAACTCATCAAAAGTAGGAAACTCCCACTTTTGCAATCAAAGGCAGCACAAAAACAACAAAACCCTTAGAGATAATGATGATGACATTGTTTCATTATTTATCCAAGAAATATGATTTCCTTTCCCTGCGCTTGGCGTTATAATACCTGCTGGACCCCCTCAAAAAAGTTCCAAATGTCTTCCACGTTGCCACGACCCCAAACTAAACTCTTTGTCTTATCTGATCACGTATCGTCTGCGTTGTAAAAATAAATGGAATCAGTTTTCGCTTGTTTCTTTTTTGGCTGTTTTTTGGATGGCCTAGGTCATCAGGTTTCCAGTTATTATGTTATTCCGCCGATTGTTAAAGACAACAAGATGTAGGAGGAGTGATACTGATAAAGGAATATTTTTTTTGTTCAACAACTTTCTGTGAAGTTTTCATATATTTTTTCATTATTATTATTGTTCCTATTTCTTCAGAAGAGTGTGGCAAGCTTTAATCCGGAAATGGAAAAATTATTTTTTTCTTTTTGGGAAGAGTTTTGTCTTTTTATCATAAATTGTTTGAAGTAAATTGTCTGTCACGTTTCATATCAATTGTGACTGTTCCTCTAAGCTTTGATTGTGTGTTGTTCTTCATAGTTTATTTATAGAATAATGAAGTAACAAGTGAATAATTTAAACCATGATTTGGAATTAATTTTCTAGTTATAATGATTGGTATGTATACAGGTAGTTATCAAAATAATGGAAACACCTTCGAATAAAAATGGTATTTAAATAGGCACTTCGTACGCAATAAAATGTAATTTTAGCTTCCAGTTTATTTTTAATAAAAGTATATATCATGGTAGTATGAGGTAACTTTAGTGAAGTTGTATCAAAAGTATAAAAAGTCAGACATCATAGACTTTCAAAGAGGCCAAATCAAAGCAACTCAACTAGCTGGAGCAACTGTGACTGAAACATCCCAGCTTTTTAGGACTTTCTAGAAGTATGATGTCTGAAGTCATGACAGCATTCACACAGCATGACCAGACAAATTCAGCAAACCAAAATAGTGGACGGATGGACGGAAAGAGAAACTGAGTAAAATAGACCGACATGTACTGAAGATAATTGTAATGCAGAAAAAGAAAACAACTGTAGCCAAAGTGACTGCAGAGAGACTAACTACAATTAAGAGGCACCTTCATAAACAGAACATTTAAGGCAGAGCAGCAATTCCCAAGCCCCTTATCAAATTTGTTAATGCCAAATGTCGTCTACAGTAGGACTATAACCACAATAGTTGGTCGATTGATAAGTGAAAAACTGTTATAGGGTCAGACGAATCATCTTTCACACTTTTCCCAACAGCGGAATAGACTTATGGAGGACAACTGCACAAACGTATGATCATGATTATATCCTTCCATCTATCAAGAATGGAAGTAGATCTGTCATGGTATGGACAGCCATGTCGTACTTTTCTGCTGCCCCTATCATAATCCTGAAAGAAAGGATCACTGGGGAGAAGTATACACAAGTTTTAGCTGACCAGATCAATCCCATGTTCCAAATTTTGTTTTCTACAGGACATGGAATTGTCCACTATGATAAATCTCCCTATTCATGCAGAGGGACCTGCCCAATCATAGTTCCACGCGCATGAGGATAAAGCGAGACGTTTACCTGGTCGACACATTCCCCCGACCTCAATATCATCGAACCGTTATTGTCTTATTTAGAGCGATTAATCCCGAACCAATATGCTCCACCGGCTTCTCTTCCATAACTTTCTCAATATCTCCATGAGGAAGTGTTCAATATTCCTCTAAACACTTTTAGCGGTTGTATAATACGATTCCCAGACGAATCCAAGCTGTATTGCATGCCAAATGCTATGCCGTGTCCTATGCTATATTAGTAAATGATACTTTCCTTATATCTATAGGGTTTCTCTATTACTTTGATAATCACACACACACACACATATGCATACTGTAAAAAATAGGAAAAGCATTACGTGTTAGGCTTTCTTTTATAGATTTTAGCATATTTTAGTGAACGTGTATGGTAAAGTGTCCCTCCTTTTAGATCAAAACGTTAAATGTTTATGCTATTCAAAAGTATATTATTATTATTATTATTTTTATTTATTTATTTTGGAAATTTTACTGTTTTTATATTTTAGAGATATAGAATTCAATAATTCAAACACTTCTAATAATGTTATATAAATATATATTTATATATTATTGCAAATGTCTTGATGCGGTGCATTCCGTTGAAGGAAGATTTCGGAATGCCATCCGTTTAAATAATGGGAAATATGAACTTAGTTAGATGGGATTTACATCGGACGAAATTTGACTTAAATCTTTTGTCGTCAATCTTTGAAATCTGTGGCTTTACTCTTTGGTAAACATGCAGCTTTGTTTGCAAGAATATTCATTTGGGAGAAAGCAATGTTGAACAGAATCAAGTCTCTAATACATATATAATGATATATTGTAAAGATATTCTTCAAAATGCATAATCATTGTGCTCTATTTAAGTATACCTACAATAGGCCATCGTTAGCGCAAATTCTAAATGGATCCCTATACTTCTATTTACCATCTTTTCTACATATTTTAAAACTAAATATATTCTATTAAGTATAATTCTTTTAACTATATAATACTCAAGTAATATAGCAAATTGAAGGGCTTTCGCAAAATCCCCATTTCCGGCCTTTTTGTCTAATTGTCTCGTTATCATATTACCACAAATAGAGGCACACTGCAAACATATTTGTTGGTCATTTTAATAATAACATTAATTTTAATCAAATAGTAATTAATCATACTTATGCATTTCTTTATGTCATATCATTAAAGTGAATTTTTAATTCCTATTTTAAATAGGTCTTTTTTTACAATTATCGATGAACTTCTTGCTCAACTTCAGGTGTTTTGATACTATTCCTTATAAGCCTGCTAACTGCTAATGAAAGGAAGGCAAAGATTTACAGAAAACCTTTAAGGATATTTGCTTTCAGAATACTTGATTTACAGAAAACTAAGAAACCTTTAAATAAATAGTTATACTGCTCATGAGAGATACCTACTTATGATGTTATCATGTGTCCTCGTTAATGAAATCAAAGGATATAGCGGAAGACAATCAGAATATTCGAATATAAACCATCATGCACACGTTTTATTGAACAGCGAGTCGGGCGATGTATGTGTATTATAGATTTTTTTTGGATTGCATTAATGTATCATTCTAAAATTCAGGCATTATTTTATTTTATTATTTATTTTTAAAATTGTGAACAATGTATGCAAAATTCACTTCAGATAGTTGCTAATATTTTACGATAATATTTTTTCTTCTTCTTTATTGGCGCAACAGCCTCATGGTGGAACAAAACGTTGACCTACTCGCGGATTTCGAGACAGAAGAGGCTTTCGTTTTACTGGGCAGGATTGTCAGCCCTACTCTCTATAGTCATATTAGACATGTAGGTCCGATCTAATAAGACTGTAAATTCATTGTCGTAGGCATTTCATTTTATCCTACCCTGTAAAAAGAAACCATCTCATATACTGAAACCTGCCGGTAGGCAAACGACCTTGGCTCACCATGGGCTGTAATGTCAGGGAGATTAGTTAGAGCTACTTTTTTTCTCGAAATCGGCGTCAGTTTTTAATTACATTGAATTAAGAAGATAATTAAGAAAAATGGTTTTTTTTAAATTTACATAGAAATATAATATTTCCTTCTTCTATCCATAATTCAAAATATTTGTTATATTCTGCAGAAATTACGAAGACTAGGTATTAGTTACATCACTGGTTATTACTTTGAAAACTAACCATCTGGTTTTATTTGTAACTTTGAAAAGTTAAATGTATAATTGATTTCATAAGGAAATAGGAGAATGGGTAGTTTCAATATTAAGAATATTTAAGTTTTGGGTTTACAAATATCATTTTATATGTATTCCAATACACTTACGACGCACAACGCAAAATAAAATGTATTAAAATGAGGGAATTGAATAAACGTGAAGTCACTAAATATATTTGATATAATTTTTTTTACATTTTTTTACTTGTAATTTTTTAATTTTTTTTTAAAATAAATTTTTTTTCTTAACTTTATAATTGCTAAACTGACATAGCCTAGAATACGGGGTTTAAGTGTACAATGTATTGCATATATTATTCATATAGAAAATAAAATTGAATGTTTACTATGTTTTTAGAACATTTACAAAGTAATTAAAGTTATATTATTTTAATTTGCCATCGGTTAAATTAAATAAATAATTTTTTTGTAAAATCTAGATTTCCTCGTTGTCTTAGACACTATAAATAATCAGTAACCTATCTTAACACTATTTTTATCATACATAAATATTGTGGAATATACTAAGATGTGAAATCGTTTTATTCTTCAATGAATTTGTATTAACTGTAAATGTTAAAAGATAATAAATGTAAAAAGAAATATTCGTATTTTTTCATATTTTTCAGTAAGATATTCTTGAAAAATATATTGGAATACTACAATTATATTACTAAGATATTGAAGTAATATTAAAAATATTATATAAATGACTATAAAATGTTGCTCAATAAACATGGTATTTTTAGAGTTTCCATACTTTTTTTTTAACATCCAGATGGATTCTATAGTTAATAATGTTTGAACAAGGGGGTAATCCCTAATGAACAACGCTAGAGGCTGGAAATACTCCAAACTCTTCAGTTTGAAGTATTTTCATGTGAAAGACGAATGAGTCTCACAGGAGTCATTTAGCTGGATTGTCATTCGTTAGAATTTGACAGAGATTGATGTGAGAATTTTTGTAAATTCGTTTTTTTTTTTTGAAAGATGAAAAAAAAAGTAAATATATAAAACTTGTAATAAAAATAAAAACAAATGGAGGGAGATACAAACGCTTTATTTATTTTTTAATTTATTAGTTTAATTTTGCACTGGTCTCATGTGTCACCTATGAAAAAATTAAAAACTTTTTTACAGCATCACATTATTTTGACTATTAGGCTTACTACTACAACACACATCACTGTGTCTAGAGCTGAGTTTGCCCCTTTACAGTTTGGGAATGATGTTGGTGAAAAGTCCGATTAGGCTCTGTGACGCTCTACAGTCATATGAGATCCAGAATCTACGGCTTAAAAGGGACTCAAAAACGAAATCTGTGATACCGAGCGCCAGAGCGCTACCTACTCGGCCATTCAGGCCCTAACATTACGTTGGTAGACAGGTTAGAGCAAAAGTATAAAATTTTTGACATTTGAACATTAGTTATTGTTTCTTTTCTCACTTGGTCGACAGCAACATCTAGACCAACTCCAAGAACCCGTGTGGTCTCATGGAAGAATGGAAAAAGGGGGATAGCTTCTGTTGTGATGGAGAACCCGTAGATAGAATTTAGACTTGGCTAAGTGAGGCTGACCTTCTACAGGATAGAGTTATCAGCCCTACAGCTCAATTCTCTACAGTCATATGAAATAGGGATCTACGGTTTAAAGTGGATTCGAATCACTACAAACGTCCATAGTACAGCCAGGTCTTGATCTCGAAAGCTATGGCCTAGTGCAGGGATGGGAAAACTTTTTCTGTCGCGGGCCAAACATCGAAAAATAAATTGTTTGGCGGGCCAAGATAAATTTTTCTTAAATTTAAAAGAACAATATACAAGTATTACAATTTAAATATGTTAATGAGATGAATGAAACTGCAATATCATTTTTAAAATTCCTTATATTGAGTTTCGAAGTGAGATGTACTGACTCTGAGTTAATCTGGCAGTCCATTTCTTAAATAATTCTTTCTATGGTTCATAGTTGAAAACACTTGTGTCACATATATAAGATGAAGTAAACATAGCACTGATTTTCTGGGTGTGAGATATTAAATTTGGGAAACTTACTTTCGATAATGATTTGTAAAATTATTAACTTTGGCATATTTAGAAACAACTGCTTGATATGATTGTTAGATTGCAACTCAATTAATTCAACCTGCCAATCTGATCTCACTGCTTCACAATTTACGTTGGAAGGCATGATAAAAATATCCAAATAGAGAAAGTAAAAGATCATCAGTCCTTTGAAAAAAAGGAAGACAAAATAATATTTAATCAAAGTAGAAAAGGAGACGGATATATAATATATAAATATAGATTTCTTTTAATTTGTTTCGGACCGGCAACTCAAAATTCTATCCGCGGGCTGGATAGAACCTTCCAGAAGGGCCGGAGTTGGCCCGCGGGCCGTAGTTTGCCCAGTAAATAACCTATGTCCTCGATCTCGAAACCTAGTCATTCGGCCATCATGCCATACATTTGAATACTGTATTGACTGAAGAGATTTCTAGATTCTTATCAACGAATCTAGAAATCTAGAAAGGATTTTCTAATAAGGATATAGACAAAGAGGTAGAATTAGATTTATTTTTTATAGTAAACAAATTCATAAGAATATTTATTAAACTTGTTTTAGTCTTATTCATATATTTTATTATATTTTGTATAGATCCATAATTTTTCTACAAAAAATAAAATAAAATAAAAGAAAAACATATTATATTTTCACTTTTTAAATCAATTTGATTTCATAATAGGGATGATTTGTTTTCTTAATAAATATTGCTTATATAATAACAAATTTGTAATTTGACCTAACAAGACTTATTTATTTGTTTTTGAAATTATATCTTTTTAAATATTGCATTTTGTTTTAAAATATAGGCTATTTAGGATCAATTATATCTTTGGAGATATTCTCATAGAATTGATTTTATAGTCTGTGTAAATAATAGATAATATTGAAGTGTAATTATTTATTATGTAAGTGAAAAAGCAATATCATGAAAAAGAAAACCGTAATAACGCGTACATAAGTAATAAATATATGAATATATATGCCACAAATATATACGTCGATATATAAGTATATATACGTACAGTAAATAGCAGCAAAGGTAAAATGATCAGATAAGAATTTTATTCAATAATGGATATAAATCTCTGAATAAAATGTTTATTAGTAATTGAATTGCATAAAATATGTACAAGGGATGAAATTATTGTTTAAATTTTAGCGTCGGTTTGTTTATGATTAATATGCAACACTATTCGTGATTAGTATGAATGTGTATATAAATGTACACTCAAGAGCCAAAACATTATGACCACCCCTACATTTTGCAATGAACTCGCTTGGATGACATGGAAGGCACGTGATCAGGTGGAAATGGTATTTAACTGCTGCTGCAGAGTCTGAAGAATCATTCTTTCACTTACTTCTGTGTGATGGGAAAGGCTGCGGATCTAAGCGACTTTGATAGAGGGCAGATTGTAATAGCTCGAAGTCTCGGAACAAGTATTTCCGAAAATGCACGACTCGTGGGTTGTTCGCGATCTACAGTCGTTAGTACTTATGCAAAGTGGATGAATGACGGTGAAACCAGCAATAGACGACATGGTGTTGGACTACCACACGCTATCAAAGAAAAGGTCGTCGGAGACTGTCTCGCATGGTGAAGTAAAACCGGAGCCAGACGGTGGCTCAGCTGACAGCCCAATACAATGCAGGGCCAAGTAGAATAGTATCGGGCATACTGTTCAGCGGACACTGTTGGACATGGGGCTACGCAGCAAACGTCCCACTCGTGTGCCTTTGCTAACCAAGCGTCAACGCCAACTGCGCCTGCGCTGGGTCCGGGAATATCGTGACTGGTCCATGGATCAGTGGGAGAGAGTTGCCTGGTCAGATGAATCACGGTTTGTCATTCATCACGCCGATAGCCGTGTCAGGATACGCCGTCTTCCAGGCGAACAGTTGCTCCCTCAATGCACAGTAGGTCATACACAGGCCAATGGTGGCGGTATTATGCTTTGGGGAAGTTATCTTGGGCGTCTCTGGGACCCGTGGTTGTGGTAGAGCAGACCATGAATGCTACAGGGTATCTGAACATCATTGCGGACCAGTTGCACCCTTACATGACCTCTATTTTTCCAGCTGGAAATGGAATGTTCCAACAGGACAACGCCCTTGTCACAAGGCTAAAATTGTATTGGAGTTGTTCCAGGAACATGATGCTGAATTCAGTTAATGTCCTGGCCGCCTAACTCACCGGATCGCAATCCGACAGAACACATTTGGGATGTCCTGGGACGGCAGCTCAGAGTTCAAAGACCACCAATTCGCAATATCTCGGATTTGAGTGACCGTTGCTTAAACATCTGGTACAATCTGTCTCCGGCCATCTACCAAGAACTTGTGGCATCCATGCCAAGGCGGGTTGAAGCTGTGGTGGGCCAAAGGTGGGTCAACTCGTTATTGATAGGTGGCCATAATGTTTTGGCTCTTGAGTGTATAATTATTAGAAAAGATTCTTGGCCATACTTTTGCAGACTTTGCCAAAATCGTCGCCGAGTCTCCTTCTTTTTTTAAATCAGTGACCGTAACGGACTCGGTTAGCAGATTTGAATTCGGGCCCTACTGAAAGATGGACAATTCATGTTTAAAGTTTTGCATTATGGCATCATTGAAAAATATAAACTAAATTGATACCTGACAAAACATCACACAATGATACACTTCACAGGTAATAAATTTATATAGCCATAAAAGGTATTAATTTTTAAACCTCTTTTGATTTTGATAGATTTGATTCAAAATTACAGATATTTAGATAAAACAAAAGTTTAATTTTTACTAATTTAACTACTTTTTAATATTTAATATATTATTTTTAAATATCCAAATGTATTACAATCTATGATAACTCTTTCCATTTGGAATGTACGACTAGAAAACATAATTGAATATTAAAATCACTTTTCGCAAGATTACCACCACACTCAATCATAAATAATCAAAACAAACACTTTCTTCTCAAGCTATTTGCCCATTAACCTCTATAAGCCATAACTTTCCCTAAAAATAAATTTAATTCATTAATAAAAAAGAAAATTCCATTCTACTGAAGTATTTCTTTCGATAAATTCAATTTCTCTCCTGCACCGGGCAGAAGT
Source organism: Caerostris extrusa (assembly GCA_021605095.1). Classification (NCBI taxonomy): domain Eukaryota; kingdom Metazoa; phylum Arthropoda; class Arachnida; order Araneae; family Araneidae; genus Caerostris; species Caerostris extrusa. The sequence goes on along the minus strand of BPLR01019134.1, from coordinate 17,986 downwards.
ACCACAAAATCAATTTCCGAAGTACGTTAGCATATTTATTTTTTATACAGCCATGAGAAACACAGCTGTGCGTAAATGTTTTTCAACCTTGCTTCTCAAGAGCAAAATCTCCGAGCCTAAATATTTTCCCAACCAATTACTCTTGCAAACGACATATACGGCAGGAGGGAAAGTTATTCCTCCACCATGATGGTTTGAGTTTATGGCTGTTAAGATGGTCTTCAAGGAAGTTGCTCTATAGTATTAATGCTCTTTCGCAGACCACCAATGAATTCTGGTAGATATAAAAAGACAGATGAGTTATTTCTTTGAAAACAATGAGTTATTATGGAAAATATTATCAATTGTCGGATCTTTTTGAAAATGCATGAGATATTTATAAGTCATCCTCACTCTATAATAATGTGCAATATTTTTAACATATATTTCCCAATTTATGACTTTGAATTTAATATACTATTTTTTAACATATATAAATATTACCTAGAGAACACCACATCCAAGTATACAATTATTTTAACTATTTTCGTATTCAATTATACAGATATCGTTCCCAGAAGATTTGTAGTTTTAAAATGTTGTCATTTTTCTGTCAAATACACGACTTAAGTTAAATTTTCTCTTCTAGTTAAATTTAAAATAATATTTGATTAATTAAATATTATCATATAAGCCATGGTTGATAATTTATTCAACATCACATGCCATCACTATGCTTACACCAATCTTCATTTTTATTACGCCCTTAAACATATTATACTTAAAAATACTCTAAACTTTAAAACCTTCAAGCCTTCCTATAATTTTAAAAACAATCATATATTAAGTGATAGGTGTTGATTCCAATTGTTCAAGATGTTTCAGTGTGGGTGAGTAAATAATTATTCACACAATTCAAAATCTTCTTTACTTTTCATTTTAATAACACACTTGATACACTACATTTAATCAACTACATTTAATTACATTACTTGAACACTACATTTAATCAACTATTATTCCTCTTATTAGCGACAAATTACAAATATATATAAGGAATTTGCTCTTTTTTTATTTCCGCTATTATTAACAGAATAACATCCACTCACATATAACTCCATAATGCAGCTTCCATATTTAGATCAAGAGTTTCACCACAATCGTGACGTTAGAACAATTTGCAATATTTTTCTTTCAAATAATATAAATGTTTATCTCCTCTATCCTCAGCAAGGCGCCAAATGCACCTCAAGCAGCCTGGTGGCCAATTGACTGCCGCTCTGGTATTTGGGTACCACAGGCTTCAAGTTCGACTCCTGGCAGTAGCACGGATGTTTATTAGTATTTCGGAATTCACATTAAACAGTAGGTCCCGGTTTAATTAGCCTAAAGTGTGCACAAAAGAACAGTAGAGCTACAAACTGCTTATGCCAATGTTTTTCAAATCGGGGCTGATTTAAAAGCCTACAAATAATTGTAGATCCCTACATACAAATTTCTGACAAATAAGCATCCTCTAACATCGCCTCACCGTTATATATCATACTTACACTTTTTCTACCCTTTTCCGCCAGAAATCATTATACAGGATCCCGTCCATCCAAACTATGTAATGCAAGACGACATCCGTTTGCCCACATGACCTTTATGAACTTAGTAGTCCAATCGCCATAGTTACATGATTATGAAATTTACATGCCACATTTTTATTATTTAATAGCAATAATCATTTTTAACACAAATAGCACAATTCTTTCCATAGACGATTGTGTAAAGGGATCTATAAATTAACTATAAGGGGATATATAAATTACAAATCTATATTTCCCTTATAGTAGTATATTTCCCTTATAGTATCTTAATTTTATATTTCCCTTTATAGTAGACAATCTTATATTTACCTATTTTTCACTATAGTAGTAAATCTTACATACTAGTTCTTTCTCCTACTAGTTCTATTCTTCACTATATAGCAGTAAATCTATATCTATCTGACTATAGTACTATTCACTTAAAATTATATCTTCTTCACTATAGTTATATCTATCTTCACTGTAGTTACATCTATCTTCACTATAGTTATATCTATCTTCACTGTAGTTACATCTATCTTCACTATAGTTATATCTATCTTCACTGTAGTTACATCTATCTTCACTATAGTTATATCTATCTTCACTGTCTTACATCTATCTTCACTATAGTTATATCTATCTTCACTATAGTCATCTATCTTCACTATAGTCTATATCTATCTTCACTATAGCAGTTAATCTATATTTATTATTCACTTATATTGTAAATCTTATATTTTTATATTTTAAATATTAATTCACTTACGTATGCCAGAAATAAGCTTTTATATGCCAATGGACTATTATGAAAATGAAAACATCCAGGAAAACTGTTTCATATTCACGTGTTGTATAAAAATCATAAATCACAGCTTGTTTTCCGCTTCTACGCATTTTTTAAAACAGTGGCAGCAACAGACACCTATAGCCTATTACAACCTTAACCTACTGTATGGCAGTTACGTGGATCGACTGAATCACAAATCAAGCATAATCCTTAATTTAAATTAGGAAAACACTTCCAATACCCATATAGATAATTTTCATTGTCCTACATATTAATAAATAAATAAACAATATCCTTATAAATATTATAAAAACCAAATAATTAACTATATATTAATAACATATAACATCAAAGATAAATATCTGGTTTTATAAAAGTTTCAGAATATACATCTTATCAAATTTCTGGAAAGGTTAGTGTAGTATATTGTTAAAAAGAAATTAATCTCTAGGAAAGTATCTTCTTTTTAAAACTCGTGTAGTAGAAAGCAACTTGTTTTTATTTTATTTTATTTATTTACTTTTTAAAGCTGAACAAGACTTGTTTTGCTTGTCCTCGCTATCACTTTTCAGAGAGCTTTCCTTTGTAGTGGAACATACAGAATGGAATGGAAAAGCGCCATGGAGCACGTTAAGTTCTGCACAATTTAAAAAATTTAAGCCATAAGAGTACGTGTGAAGTAAGTTGAGCGTGTAGCAGTAGTATTTTTAGCGCTGCCCTTGAAAACCCAGGGAATAGTTACCCATTTATTCAAAGTGTCGAAATGTGATAAGAAAGTAAACCACCTCGGTAACCCATAAAATTTGTAAAAAAATATCATCACTATTCTCTGCCATGGTGTTTACGATCCAAAAATGAATTTTAAAAACTTTGCTGGCTGATTTCTTTTCTTTTATTTACCTTAATTTCTTTTTTAACCGTGCACTTTGGTAATTAGGGGGAATTATGTTATCAGCGTTAAATATATTTCCATCTGCTTTTTTATAATTATTTATTTAAGATTTGTAAAACTAAAAGTAAGTGAATATGAAACAATATTCTTGACGATATATTTTTTTTATTATCAATTGATAATGTCGATTAAATCTTATCAATTAAAACAAAAGGAAGTTTTGCATTTCCATTTTTATTTTAAATCTTTCAAATGTTTCATTTCGGTATTTTAATGCGTTTAATAGAAAAATATGGTTTTTTTTAATATCCAATGAGTTTTGAAAAAAAAATTAGTAATGTAATGTAGTACAAAACACTATTTGCATGTAATATAAATATCCACAGCACTGCCTACGTGCTTCCACATTTGAGTGATAAGTTATTATTATGCACTTATTAAGGAATATGCACTCCTTTCCATTGGGAACAGAAATTCTATATCTCTTCTAGTGGTAAAATTGCTACATTAATCCTATTAAATGCTACGAGTCATTCATCATGCATAATTTATAGTAGAAGAAAATTTCCAGTACTAGTAAGGATTATTATCATTGTCCTACATTTTAAAAAAAAATAAATAAACAGTACCTTTTAACATATACTATAAAACCAAACAAATAACTATATATTAATAATATACGTTTATAATTTCAAATATAAATATATGGATTTATAAAAGGTTTAGAATATACATCGTATCAAAAATTAGGAAAGGTTAGTGTAGTACATTGTTAAAAAGAAATTAATCTCTAGGAAAGTACCTTCAAAACTCGTGTAGTAGAAAGCAACTTTTTTTTATTTTTTATTTATTTATATTTTTAAGGCTGAACAAGACTTGTTTTACTTGTCCCGCTATCACTTTCAAAGAGCTTTGCTTTGTTGTGGAACATACAGAGGGAAAAAAGCGCCATGGATCACGTTAAGTTCTTCTGCACAAATTTAAAAATTTAAGCCATAAGAGTACGTGAAGTAAGTTGAGCGTGTAGTAGTAGTATTTTTAGCGCTGCCCTTGGAAAACCCAGGGGAATAGTTACCCATTTATTCAAAGTGTCGAAATGTGATAAGAAAGTAAACCACCTCGGTAACCCATAAAATTTGTAAAAAAATATCATCACTATTCTCTGCCATGGTGTTTACGATCCAAAATGAATTTTAAAAACTTTGCTGGCTGATTTCTTTTCTTTTATTTACCTTAATTTCCTTTTTTTTAACCGTGCACTTTGGTAATTAGGATTAATTATGTTATCAGCGTTAAATATATTTCCATCTGCTTTTTTTATAATTATTTATTTAAGATTTGTAAAACTAAAAGTAAGTGAATATGAAACAATATTCTGACGATATTTTTTTTTATTATCAATTGATAATGTCGATTAAATCTTATCAATTAAAACAAAAGGAAGTTTTGCATTTCCATTTTTATTTTAAATCTTTCAAATGTTTCATTTCGGTATTTTAATGCGTTTAATAGAAAAATATGTTTTTTTTAATATCCAATGAGTTTTGAAAAAAAAATTAGTAATGTAATGTAGTACAAAACACTATTTGCATGTAATATAAATATCCACAGCACTGCCTACGTGCTTCCACATTTGAGTGATAAGTTATTATTATGCACTTATTAAGGAATATGCACTCCTTTCCATTGGGAACAGAAATTCTATATCTCTTCTAGTGGTAAAATTGCTACATTAATCCTATTAAATGCTACGAGTCATTCATCATGCATAATTTATAGTAGAAGAAAATTTCCAGTACTAGTAAGGATTATTATCATTGTCCTACATTTTAAAAATAAATAAACAGTACCCTTAACATATACTATAAAAAAACCAAACAAATAACTATATATTAATAATATACGTTTATAATTTCAAATATAAATATATGGATTTATAAAAGGTTTAGAATATACATCGTATCAAAAATTCAGGAAAGGTTAGTGTAGTACATTGTTAAAAAGAAATTAATTTTAGGAAAGTACCTTTCAAAACTCGTGTAGTAGAAAGCAACTTTTATTTTATTTTATTTATTTATATTTTTAAGGCTGAACAAGACTTGTTTTACTTGTCCTCGCTATCACTTTCAAAGAGCTTTGCTTTGTTGTGAAACATACAGAGTGGAAAAAATGCGCCATGGATCACGTTAAGTTCTGCACAATTTAAAAATTTAAGCCATAAGAGTACGTGTGAAGTAAGTTGAGCGTGTAGTAGTAGTATTTTTAGCGCTGCCCTTGGAAAACCCAGGGGAATAGTTACCCATTTATTCAAAGTGTCGTAATGTGATAAGAAAGTAAACCACCTCGGTAACCCATAAAAATTTGTAAAAAGTATCATCACTATTCCATGCCATAGTGTTTTTTTACGATCTAAAAATGAATTTTAAAAACTTTACTGGCTGATTTCTTTTTTTTTTATTTCCTTTTTTTAATTTTGCACTTTTATTAATTGGGGATTAATTATGTTATGAACGATAAATACATTTCCATGCACTTCTTATCATTAATTATTTAAAACTAAAAGGAAAGGGATATGAAATAATATTCAAAATATATTTTCCGTTATCAATTCATAATATTGATTAAATCTTATCAATTGAAAAAAGTTCTGTATTTCCATTTTTAATTCCTTCATATGTTTCGTTTAGGTATTTTAATGCATTTAATAGAAAAAATATATATATGTTTTTGAATATCCAATGAATTTTGATAAAAAATAATGATGTAATGCTTTCTCCTTTTTAATAACATTTTAGAAATTTTTCATCGATAAAAACAATTTTACATTGTTAAATTGTTTAACATTAACCGAATACGAATTAATAATAAATGACTTTTTATTTTAATGAACAAATTTTTCAGGATTTTTAATATGAGATTAAAAGTATAAAGTTATATACTGCTTATTTTGTTTTTGTTAAATGCGTATATCAATCAAAATGATTGTAAGTACATTTTATAAAACTATGTGAAAAGAAAATGAATTAATATAATTCAACAATGGATTTATTCTTATATATAATCTTCTTATTAATATAAATTATACGAAATCTTTTATTAATATAAATTATACAAAATCTTTTTATTAATATAAATTATATGAAATCTTTTTATTAATATAAATTATACAAAATTTTTATTAATATAAATTATACTTTTATTAATATAAATTATACGAAATATTTTTATTAATATAAATTATATGAAATATTTTTTATTAATATAAATTATACAAAGCCTTAGTAATAAATCTTATTTATATGAAATATTTTTATTAATTATAATTCTACATGAATGCATGGGGCGTCTATGCAATTTAACCTTGAAATTAATTGTACCAAGGGCACCCCTTCCAACACTTAAATCGGAACTTTACCTTGGAGGATAGTTGCCAAATTTAATTGAAAACCGATGTATATTTTGTCTATGCACCTTCCGCCCTATTGCACAACATTGCTGTGCTATATAAATATATTATCATCATTGACTCACTAACCTAATGGTGGGCCAGAACCGTCTGCCTGCTGGCAGAGTTTGAGACAGATGTTTTCGTTTTAAGAGGTAGTGTTGTCAGTTCTACGCCAAACGCTCTACAATTATATTATACCGGGACATATAGCTTAAAATGTATTCCAACCACTACAATTATCCATGGCACCACCGAGTCTCGAATCAGAAACCTGTGACACCGAGCGCTGGTCCTGATAGTCACCGACTATCAGGCTCCATATAATGCGTTACACCTATCAAAATAAGAATAATTATTGTGTTCAAACTTTCAATTAACTAAGTATCTTAAAAATACATATAAAACCAACAATTCTTAGAAATGCAATGATAAAAATTAAAACATTTTAATTTTAATTAACTTTATTTGTTTCAATGTGCTACAATGAAATTCCAATGTGTTTAGGTTATGTGTCACCTAAATGAAATAGGTGTCTTTTTCTTTTAAATCACTTTACCAACACTTTTAGTTACTTTCTACATCCTCTACTTACTTCCAACACATCCTAGTTATTACCAACACCTAGATCTAGACAATGTCTAGGAGGTTTGTCCATTCTCTCACTTTGGATATCCGCTGGTAGTGAGAAAATTGGCTTGAGCGCGTTCGAGTTAGTATAATGAGACTATTACGCAGAGGAATGGATCTCGTTTTCAGCTAAACTAAACGTGGCGCTGGGAATTAGTAGAAAATACGGTGATGCTAAAGATGTATCTTAGAGATAAGATGTAGTTAAGGTATACTGACTACTGTACATGGCAGAAATGAGAATCCATTAATGTTGAATCATATTGGTTCACGTAGTATCATATAGTTCATGACATGATCAACATGATGGTTTTTATTAGACCTCAAATAATAAACAAAATTATTTAAGTGTATTATTATAGAGTATTAAATTTTGTTTATAAAATCATTTTACTTTACATTGCAATAATTTATCAAAAATAGAACCCCCCCCACCATGAAAATTGAAATAAAATATTGAATTAAAATATTATAAAATAGATATATGGTAAATTATTTCTTTTAAAGTGCGCATACCAAGACAATTAACCAACATGAAATTATAATAAAATTATAAAACTAAAATTAAAAATTAAAAACATTACAATTTAAAAATCCCCATTTTGAAAATGAATAATACTTTTGATATACAAAATGAATTACGTTTCATATGTGATTGTAATAATATGAAGAACAATAATTTTTCATAATACCAGTCTTTTACCAAGACTGTAAATGAAAATTATTGTTCTTTATGGATGCTTAGATGAGTTATTAAATTGTGTTACATTTTTTTTAAAGCTTTTTTCATTTACCGTGGAGGTTTTTTCTCCTAGTATTTACGCTTTTCTCCATTATTTCCTTAACGGCCTGATGGAAAATTGTCTAGCGCTCTGGCCTTTGGTGTTTCAGGTTCGAAACCTGGCGGTAGCATAGATGTTTGTTAGCGGTTCAGAATTCAAAAACTCGTAGTTCGTTAAACCATAGATTCCGGTCTAATCAGTCTAAATTGTTCAAAAATGACTGTAGAGATCAATCAGTTAAAAATGACCAACTTATCCGAACAAATTATTATCTGCTGTTTTGGTTAGGACAAGTTGGTTTTATTTGTGAGTAATTTTTCTAGTCACAGCTTCTAGCAGGTGACGTCCTTGTTCAGAGAGGGATCATTTTGATATAGAACTCTTTTCAAGTACGGCAAAATAAAGAAGGAACATGAAGGAGCAAATCCTTGGAGTTTCGATTTTTGAATATCACATGAAACAGCATTAAAAAAAAAAGTAATATAAAAATATTTTTTTTTTTAAGCCAATTCCTACTTTTTTTTTTTTCCCACTATATTGCAGAAAGTTCTTTATAAATAATTTTCATTCATTTTGTAAAAGTTTATCAGGCGCCATCTATTGATAGATATATGCAACCTTAAATCTAAAAAAACTAAAATTAATTTATCAAATTTAATTGAATAAAAAGTATTTTATGAACGATTGAAAATTTGAACAAGATATATATAGGGAGAGTGGGAGCTAATAGAAGGAATTGAAAAAAATTTGAATTTCTATTAGATGACAAACATATATAGATTTTATATTATTGAAACATGTAAATATTGTGTTATTGGCCATAAATATTCATTTATAATTTTGAGTGATCTTTTCTTTTCTTCAACTTGCTTTCTTGGATTTTAATATATCTCTTTTTGTACAGATTACTTTTGAGAGGAGAAATCTATTAATCTTCCAATGATTAAAAATTGCACTGTAAAAATGGGAAAATAATACAAGACAAGAGTTTTAACTGCTAAAATGCCTAAACTATGAAAAATTCTATTAAATTTATCTGTAGCTTTTAAAATATTAAAATAAACTACTTAGTTACAAAGTTTATTATAACATTCATAAATTCAGATACAATTTAACTATAATTTATAACGGTGGCAAAATTTTATAATTTAATTTCCAGGTATTTAGATTTATTAATTAAACATTTGAATACAGAATGCTCCATTTTCAAAACCATACATTTTCTTTTTAAGAAAATTCTCTAATTCAGATAAAAACCAAAGCCTCATACTAAATTTCATTAACCATTTCCTGAAATTAAATATAACTTAAAGAGAAATCCTAAACCGCACGAAATACAAAATAAATGCATAATTTACTGACTTGCATTCTGTTCCTTTGAAAGCAGATTAATTCTGCAGGAAATTTCACCTTCTTGCTCCTTTGAAATGAATAAATGAGTGCACTCCTGAAGTATTGCTTTTAATCCTATTAACCTGCAGGCAATAAGAAATCAAAAGACACAGTTTATAGTTTTGAAATAATTAAAATGATTGAATATTTTTTTCATTTTGATTGGTTGTATATTTATTTAGTAGGAAAATTAAATTTATTATATGTAATAGGTCGAGTAATTTATAAAAGGTTTGAATTATTAAAACTTAATGTAAATGTAACTGTATTTCTATTTTAAAATTAATATTGCTATGTTGAAATTGATTTAAATGTTCAATTGGGAATGAAAATGTAATATATTTTATAATTTCAACGAATGATTTTATTATAATTGCTTGAGAAGAAGCAAAAATCAAAAGTAGAAAAATGCAGAAATTTTATTATTATTATTTTTTTTTTTTGTTAATGTCAGATGCCTTTATTTTCAAAGTTCAGCTCTTTTACAGCAAAGTTATTGCAAATACAGCATTCCTCAGGTGAGCTAATAGAGATTTGCTACATTTCACCCAAACTGCGCCACCGAAATTTGTAATAAAAACCTTTAGAAAAAGCAATATCTCAATCCCATCCCATTAATGAAATTTCTTACTAGCCTTATTACCTTATTTATCATGCCTGTTCATGGCATGATAATTCTCTCAAAACTGTTGATAAGATAATTTTTACTTTATTTTTTCTACAATTGTGTAATGTTAAGAATTGTTAAAATTTAATTATATATTCATTTCTTAATTTGTCTATAATTTAAAGAATTTAACTGAAGTTTTCTATAATTGATCATTTTATTGCATTCTATTTATTTAGCATTGGTATTTTTAAGTCTGAATTAATTTTGCAAATACTTATATTAATTTTTTAATTGTTATAAAACAATATACAGAAGTGCATAGCTGTTAATTTTTCAACTTTGTTATGATTAAAAATGTCATTACAAAATGGGAAATAATGTAAGAGAAGAATTTTAATTAGAGACATACCTAAATTATGAAAAATTCTATTAAATTATTCTGTAGCTTTTAAAATATTAAAATAAGCTACTTAGTTACAAATTTTATTATAACATTCATAAATTCAGATACAATTTACTCACAACTTGTAATGATAGCACAATTTAAAATTTAATTTTCAGGTATTTAATTTTATTAATTAAACACTTGAATACAGAGTGCTCCATTTTTAAAAACCATAAGTTTCTTTTTTAAAGAAAATTCTCTAATTCGGATAAAACAAAAACAAAAAAAAGGCCTCATACTAAATTTCATTAACCATTTCCTGAAATTAAATATAGTTTAAAGCAAGAAGTCTAAACCGCACGAAATATAAAAAAGAAATGCATAATTTATTGACTTGCATTCTGTTCCTTTGAAAGCAGATTAATTCTGCAGGAAATGTTACCTCCTTGCTCTTTTGAAATTAATAACTTAGTGCACTCCTGAAGTATTGCTTTTAATCCTATTAGCCGTAGGCAATAAGACATCAAAAAGGATACATTTTATAATTTAAAATAATTACAATGATTGAAAATTTATTATTGCTTTTTTTCTCATTTTGATTAGTTGAATATTTATTTAGTAGGAAAATTAAATTTATTATATGTATTAGGTCAAATAATTTCTAAAATGTTTGAATTATTAAAACGTAATGCAAATGTAATTGTATTTCAATTGTCAATTAATATTGCTGTGTGGAAATTGATTTAAACGTTGAATTGGAATGAAAATTTGATATTTTTTATATTTTCAAAGAATGATTTTATTATAATTGCTTGAGAAGAAGCAACAATTAAAAGTAGAAAAATATATAGAAATTTTCTTATTGTTATTTATTATATATATATATATATATATATTTTATTTGCTAATGACAGATGACTTCATTTTCAACAGTCATCTCTGTTACAGCAAAGTTATTAAAATATTCAGCATTTCTCAGGTGAGCTAATAGAAATTTACTACATTTCATCCAAGCTGTGCCCCAGAAATTTGTAATAAAAACATTCAGGAATAGGACTATCTCAATCTCCTTCCATTAATGAAAATACCTTACTAGCCTACCGATTTATCATGCCTATTCTTGGCATGATTAATTGGTAGTGTAACGTCTTAATTGTGTAACGCCTTGTAGTTCTCTCAAAACGGATGATAAGATAATTTTACTTTAAATTTTCTACAATTGTGAAATGTCAAGAATTGCTCAAAATTATTTAATTATTTATTTCTTGATTTGTCTGTAATTTTAAAAAGAATTAACTGAAGTTTTCAATAATTGCTGAATTTTTGTTTGCATTCTATTTATTTTTTACTGAAATTTTATTTCTAAATTAATTTTGCAAATTCTTATATTAATTTATAATTTCTTATAAAACGGGTAAATCCGAGTTGCCATACACCTGGATATTTTTCAACTTTGTAATATCCAATGATTAAAAATGGCATAATAAAATGTTTGTTAAAAAATAATGCAAGTGAGTAAAAAAGCCCTAAAAGATGCTATTTGCCAAAGGAAAAAAATTTAATTATAATGACATGAATAAACTATGAAAAATTCAATTAATGATTAAAAATGGCATAATATGTAGCTTTTAAAATATTAAAAATAATCTACTTATTTAAAAAGTTTATTATCATTTTCATAAATTCAGATACAAGTTACTCATAATTTATAACGATAGCAAAATTTTAAAATTTAATTTCTAGAAATTTAATTTTATTAATTAAACACTTGAATACAGAGAAATTCATTTTCAAAAACCATACATTTTTTTTTAAGAAAATTCTCGAATTCAAATAAAACAAAAAAAAAAAAAGAATCATACTAAATTTCATTAACCATTTCCTGAAATTAAATACAGTTTAAATCAGAAATCCTAAAACCGCACGAAATAGAAAATAAATGCATAATTTATTGACTTGCATCCTGTTTCCTTTGAAAGCAGATTAATTCTGCAGGAAATGTTACCTCCTTGCTCCTTTGAAATGAATAAATGTGCACTTCCTGAACTATTCCTTTTAATCCTATTAGCCCGTAGGCAATAAGAGATCAAAAGATACAGTTTATAATTTAAAATAATTAAAATGATTGAATATTTATTTTTGTTTTTTTTTTTTTCGTTTTGATTGGTGTGTATATTTATTTAGTAGGAAAATTAAATTTATTATATATAATAGGCCGAGTAATTTATAAAAATGTTTGAATTATTAAATAAAACTGTATTCCTAAATGAACAGAATATTCTATGTGTGAATTGATTTAATATGGAATTGGGAATGAAATGATTTTTTTTTTTCATATTTTATTTTAATTGAAGAAGCAAAGATTAAAAAGTTAAAAAATGCAGAAATTTTATTATTATTATTTATTATTTTTTTGATAATGTCAGATGCCTTTATTTTCAACATTCGTCTCTGTTACAGCAAAGTTATTGCAAATTCAGCATTTCTCAGGTGAGCTAATAGAGATTTGCTACAGTTCACCCAAACTGTGCCACCAAATTTGTAATGAAAACATTCAGGAATAGCACTATCTCAATCTCCTTCCACTAATGACATGTACTAGCTTACCGATTAATCATGTCTATTCTTGGCATGATGAATTGGTAGTGTAGTTATTGTGTAACGACTTGTAATTCTCTCGAAACGATTCATAAAATAATTTTATTTTAATTTTTCTACAATTGTTTTTAAGAATTGCTCAAAGTTAATAAATTTTTTATTTCTTGATTTGTCTGTAATTTAAAGAACTTAACTGAAGTTCTCAATAATTGTTCATTTTTTATTTGTTTATTTTGTTTTTGTTGGTATTTTGTTCAATTCTACTATTAGTTCAAACTCTCCCTATATATATCTTGTTCAAATTTTCAATCGTTGATAAAATACTTTTTTATTCATCCATTCAAGTTCAAATACATTCTTTGAAACTTGCAGTGGATAACACTTGATGTTAATACAGTATTCACAAATATTAATTCATTAATTAAATTTAATGAATTAATTTTAGTTTTTTAGATTTAAGTATGTAGCTAGCAATAGATGGCTGTAACAGGAAAATTTTTTTTTTTATAAAGGACTTTCTGTTATAGTGAAAAAAAGTAGGAATTGACTTTATTTTTTTTTTTTTTTTTAATTTGTTGTTTCTGAATTAATTTTGCAAATTCGTGTATTAATTTATCATTTGTCATAAAACAATATACAGAACTGGATAGCTACATTTTCAACTTTGTTATCCAAAGATTAAAAATGGCACTTTAAAATGAGAAAATAATGTAAGAAAAGAATTTTAATTAGTGAAATTCACAAATTCAGGGATTAAAATTCAATTAAATTCAAATAAGGGGTTGACAAATGCTATTAAATTATTCTGTAGCTTTTAAGATATTAAAATAAGCTACTTAGTTACAAAGTTTATTATAACATTTATGAATTCAGCTACAATTTACTCATAATTTATAACGATAGCAAAATTTTTAAATTTAATTTTCTGGCATTTAACATTATTAATTAAATACTTGAATACAGAGTGCTCCATTTTCAAAACCAATACGTTTTCTTTTTTTAAGAAAATTCTCTAAATCAGATAAAACAAAATAAAAAAAAAAGCCTCATACTAAATTTCATTAACCATTTCCTAAAATTAAATATAGTTTCGAGCAGAAATCCAAATCCGCACGAAATAGAAAATAAATGTATAATTTATTGACTTGCATTCTGTTCTTTGAAAGCAGATTAATTCTGCAGCCAATGTTATCTCCTTGCTCCTTTGAAATGAATAAATTAGTGCACTCCTGAAGTATTCCTTTTAATCCTATTAGCCCGTAGGCAATAAGAGATCAAAAGATACAGTTTATAATTTAAAATAATTAAAATGATTGAATATTTATCATTGTTTTTTTTTTCATTTTGATTAGTTTTATATTTATTTAGTAGGAAAATTAAATTTATTATATGTAATAGGTCGAGTAATTTCTAAAAATATTTGAATTATTAAATTGTATTTCTATTAACAGTTAATATTGCTATGTGGAAGTTGATTTAAATGTTGAATTGGGAATGCGAATTTTTTTTTTTTTTTTTTATAATTTCAACGAATGATTTTATTTATAATTATTTTATAATGGCTTGAGAAGACGCAAAAAGAGAAAGTAGAAAAATGCAGAAATGTTATTATTATTATTATTATTTTATTATTATTTTTTTTGCTAATGTCAGATGCTTCTATTTTCAACATCCATCTCTGTTATAGGAAATTTATTGCAAATTCAGCATTTCGCAGGTGAGCTAACAAAGAATTGCTTCATTTCACCCACATTGTGAAACTAAACTTTTAATGGAAACCTCCAGGAATAACATTACCTCAATCTCCTCCTTTAATGAACGGCCTGATGGATCTCTGGCCGTTGGTAACACATGATTCAGGTTCGAATTCTGGCGGAGGCATAGATGTTTGGAGTGGTTTGGAATCCCCGTTAAACAACAGATCTCTCTCTAAGAAGCCCAAAGTGTGCAAAAAATGACCGTAGTGCGACAAAAACCTAATTTAACCTACTTAAGCAATTTATCTTTTTTATATCAGTGTATCTCATGTTTACTAAGCCGAGTGGCTAGCGCTCTGGCTTTTGGCACCACAGGTTTTCGGGTTCGAGTCCCGGCGGTGCCATGGATGTTTGTATTGGTTCGAATCCACTTTAAGCCGTTGGTCCCGGTCTCATATGAAAATAGAAATAGTAAATGTAGAGCGTCACGGAGCAAAAGTCAGACTTGTACCTACGGGTGCTCCATCACAACAGAAGCTGCTTCCTTTCCCCTTCAACCATGAGTCCATACGGGTTCATGGGCTTGGTCTAGATTAGATATCTAGCAATTATTGAAGTGGGATAAGTAACAACAGCAACAACTACAACATTAAAAAATTAAAAGAAGGAAAAACATGAACTGTCCGAATATATAAAAGTATAAAAAATGATACACAGGCCAAATTATTGGAAATATTTAAAAACAATCCAATACAATAAACACAACATTGTAGAATATATAAATCAGAGAGCGGAAGGAATATTCCTCAAAGCAATTAAAGTTTATTGAAATAATAATTAGAAGAGGAGTAAACGCTAAAGAAGTGTAAGAATTGAACTTATTATGTGAGACATATTATTCATTCCACAAATGGCGCTCTTGCAGTGTGTAGGAGGAAAGCACTGTACAGCAATTTTATTTTTATCTCTACGATATTTGTTACTAAAAATAAGTTCTATTTTAAAATAGCGCTGAATAAAGTAAATGGGGTTGTTATTAAATAATACACTAAAAAGCCCAAGGTTGTTTTGATCAACATATATCTGAGGAAAATTTTTTTTAACATGAATGCAAAAGAATCAATCGACAAAAACCATTTGACTAATCACTTTTGATATCGGTTCTTACAAAATGAAAGATCCCAACTATTTGGATTATTTTAAAACCCATATTTGAATAATCAGTTTGCATCAGATAATTTTTTGAATATTTTAAAATACAACGAATATTCAGCTTTAAAATATTTTATATATATCAAAATATTAACCAGATATTAATAAAAAATACAAATAAATAGTCAAAAATATTTTTAAAATTTATTTTATGATAGTTTTCATGTTTTAAAAGATATAAGCTTACTTTTAAGAGAGAAATTATATATTTTGCGTAATTTCTAATTACAAAGGACTTCAAACATAAAATAGATAAAAAGAAAATCAATTATTTCAGATATGACGGATTACAGAATCCTAATATATTAAATAATTGGATTGATATAATATAAATCAATCAATTATGATATAATAAATATAATAAAATAATTGGATTGATATAATAGAATCAATCCAATTATGATATAATAAATATAATAAAATAATTGGATCAATATAAAAATTCTATATTTGTTTTATATATAACTCTATTTTTTTATACACTTTTTATTTTTATATTCATTAAATATCCTTAGTTTTTAATTAATTTTACATTTTTTTTTTAAATGTGTGTAAAATTTAGTTTAAAATAACTTTTAAATATTTAAGATACAACATTGAATATTTATTTTAATATTTAAAAATCAACATTAAATATTGAATCTTCAACAGACATTGAATAATCATGGAAAAAGCTAACAATATGAAATAATTTTTTAAAACACCATTCAGTCTCTTAGTTTAAAAAGTGCAACATAAATGTACAGAGGCTGTTGATGAGAAAAAACATATATCTAAATGAATTTATAAAAGGCAGTGAAAATGTATACATTAAAAATTAACTTATGAAATACAAGACAAAAAGGGCCTGAATGGCCGAGTGGCTAGCGCTCTGGCGCTCGGTACTACAGGTTTCGAGGTTAGAGTCCCGGCGGTGCCATGGATATTTGTAGTGGTTCGGAATCCACTTTAAACCGTGTAGGTCCCGGTCTAACACGATCGTAGAGCGTTGTGAAGTGACATATTAAAAATAAGGAAAAACTAAATGTTCATATGTATAGTGATTAGTGGATTATAGTCCTTGTTGCTTCATCCCCATACCACTTCATTCATCATCACAAGACAAAAACATTAAGCAATCTGTTGTTGTTGTTTCTTATCCCATAGCTGGCCAAGCCAACGAGCCCATACGTACTCGCATGAATGAAGGGGAAGGAAGCAGCTTCTGTTGTGATGGAGCCCCCGTAGGTAGAAGCCTGACTTTGGCTCCGTGACGCTCGTTATAGTTATAGGAGACTGGGACCTACGGCTTAAAGAGGATTCCGAACCACTACAAACATCCATGGCATCACCGGATTCGAACCCGAAACCTGTGGCACCGAGTGCCAGAGCGCTAAGATACTCGGCCATTCAGGTCCCAAATTTGTGAATGCCAACGGCACGCGGTGTTCCCAGGTGGTCACCCACCCAAGTACTGACCGCGCCCAATGATGCTTGACTTCGGTGATCTAACGAGAACCGGTATATTCAGCATGGTATGGCCGGATGGATTATTAAGCAATCTAATCAACGATAATTATAGATAAATCAATCACTTTGAAAAGGAAATCGAAAGTTATCAGAAATTATTATTTATTATTACTTAATTATTAAAAACATTAATAGAATCCCCTAACAATACATATTTAATATATTCTGGCCAATTAAACAAATGAACCCTAAAAGTAGGGTATGACAGTAAATCAATCCATTTGAAAATGAAATCAAAGTTATCAGTAAATATTATTTGCTATTTTTTAATTATTAAAAACTTATCTAGAATCAACTAATAATGCATATTGCTTAATTGAATAGATTTCTGGCTAATAAAACAAATGAACACTAAAAAGAGAGGTAAGGATGTAACAATAAGTAGGGAAAATTTATCTATAATATGCAAGACAAAAACAATAAGCAAACTAATCAATTATAGTTATAGATAAGTCAATCCATTTAAAAATGAAATCAAAGGAGCAATACGTAAT